>VALG01007425.1:0-10555 GCA_009835305.1 Ipomoea purpurea | reverse complement strand
GTATTAGAGTGTTTAGTACAAAAGCACAAGGAATAACTAATTGTACAGACACTGTATGTGCATGCACGGTATAAGATTTGTGCACTAGTGCCGATTATATGGGCAATGTAGGCTTATTTACCTTTTTGGTGATAGTTAATAGAATTGTGTGTAATGAATAATAGAAAAAAAAATTAGTCCCAGAAGTTTGAAACACGCATCTACCAAAGGAAATATGAGAAGTGCAGAATGAAAAACGCAAGGCCAAATTTGAGGCTGTGCAAGCTGGGCTACCGCACAGGGTCCCCAATTTTAGAGGGCCCCCAATTTTTTAGGACTCAGTATACCTAATATACTCAAAAATTAAAAAAAAATTACAATTAAACGTAAAAAGATTAAGAGGAAGCAGAAGAGTTCAATTCGTCTTTGGCGATGTTTCCCAATGTTTCTTCGTAAAAAAAAGATTTACAATACCCTAGTTTCCGTTGTTTGTTCCAATTATTCGTCTCCTTTGGCGATTGGCAGAGGAATGGAGGATTGAGAGGAAATAAGGAATCAGAAATTCAGAAGAGTTCAATTCATCTTAGTCTTCTTCGATGAGTCGACCTCCGCAATTCATCTCAGTCTCTCAGTCAGTGAATCGCTACGTCCACAACTCCACACTCCGCGAAGTGACACTGACGAACGGAATTACGGAAATATGGAATCGTCCGCTACTTCAGTACTTTGAACCTTCTGCGTTTCTCCGTAGCATTGTAGCGAAGTAGCAATTAGGATTTAATCATTTAGGTGATTAGCAAACGACTGCGTTTCCGGCAATTCGGCATTCGACAATCTACCTTGAACAGTAGGCCCTGCTGCGTTTCTGGCTTTCTACCTTCATTGCCTTGAGCCTTCTGGTCAGCAGGTCAGACCCACCGCTTTTTTTTTAAACTTTTTTTTTTTGCGCTTTTGCGTTTTTTTTTTTGCGTTTTTTATAATTTATTCTGCGTTTTTTTTTTTTAAATCAAATTTATTTTGGGTTTTTGCAGACATGTAGAGTATTGACTGTCACAGACTCGCAGTATTTTCATTGTTTCAATCTGAAGGCAGTAGGCAGTAGCAGACGAAGAACATAAAACAAAAAATTAAGGGCTTTTCGATCAGGTTGTTTAAATCCTTTTTCATTTTAAATTTTTAATTTATATAAATGTAAATTTTGCAATATGTTTGTTCCTCGCCTCTTTGTTAGAGTAGTATATTTTCATATTATGACTCCCGGCATTAAAAATATGAATCTGACTATAAAAAAGTTGTTTGAATATTTCTTCTTTAATTTAAAAATCATATATTTTACGGTATTGGTTGTAAATATTGCCTTATACTTTTTATAGAGGTAAAAGGGTTGTAGGGCCTCATTTCTTTACAAGAACAGGGTCACCAAAATCAAAAAACCGGCACTGAAAAACAGATTTACCTTTTTGATGGCCTTTTCCACGATTAAGACCCCATTTTGTGAAAAACTGGTTGATAATTCAACTTTATGTGTTTTTTTATACAGTTATGTAAAACGACGTCGTTTTGCATCAGGGCGCACAATGCAATGCGCGCCCTGGTGCACGATATAAATTGCCCTATATTCAGAATTACAGAACTCTATGTTCATAATTACTGAATTATATGTTCATAATTATAAAGTTATATATTCATAATTTTTGAACTTTATATTCACAATTATTGAATCTCTATATTTATAATTATAGAACTATATATTCATAATTATGTTCACAAGTTTTATGTTTATAATTATAGAATTATATGTTTATAATTTTTGAATTATATATTTATAATTATAAATAATTTTAGAATCGTGTACACCTTAAGATGGACACGATTCCACAGCATAATTTGCCTTTATTTATGGTCTCGGCCCTACCAGTGATGCGTGGATGGACCCGACAACATCTGATACAATTTGGTTTTCATCAGCCATTCCCATGTGACGTTACAATTTTTTTTAATTTAATACTTTAACCGTATATTTTATGTTTTTGATTTGATTGATGAGTCTTAATTTTAATTATTTATAATTTTAATTTTTTTTGTAAAATTTAAATAAGAAAAATTGAATTTAAAAATATTAAATAAAATAAATAAAGAGAGAAGAGTTTGTTACGACTGATATAATAAAGACATGATCAATTTAAAATGGTGGGCACACCGATGCAAATGAACGTGCATTTTACTTTTAAATAGAAAAAAAAAATTAATTTTTGATTATATTATTACGTTAAACAATATGTTCATAATTGTTATATTTCCAATATTTTGGATTTTATAAGTTATGAAATTATGATGGTAGTTAGCAATTCTAGATTTATAGTTATAAAGTTATGGATGTGTACTTTTTTTTATTGTGGCCAATGGCAATTATGTATGTATAGTTATGAAGTTATGAATTTCACATTCCTGAATGTATAGTTAATGAAGTTAGTGGAATGGTAAGTTAATGGGCCAATTCTAGGATGTATAGTAAAGTGAAGTTATGGATGTGTAGTTATGTATGCAATTCTGAATATATAGTTATGAAGTTATGGATGTGTAGTTATGCAATTTTGGATTTATAGTCACTACTGGTAATTCTGAAATTTCCGACCACCTGAAAGTTATCTTAAATCAAGTCGAAAGCCTTGTTCCGACCACTTTTTGGTATCCGGAAAAACCCTTGTTGCTATTTCCGACCACTTTTTGCTTTCAACTTGATTTAAGATCACATTCAGGTTTTCGGAAATTCAATAATTTCCAGTAGTGAGTTATGAAGTTATGGAATGTGTAGTTATGCAATTCTGAATGTATAGTTATGAAGTTATGGATGTTAGTTAGCATTCTGAATGTATAGTATTGAAGTTAATGGATGTGTAGTTATGCAATTCTGGATTTATAGTTATTAAGTTATGGATGTGTAGTTATGCAATTCTGAATGTAATAGTTATGAAGTTATGGATGTTAGTTATTAATTGATGTGATCCATATTTCCTCTTGTTTCCACTTCCGCTAAAAATGAATTCTTGATTTGATCTAGTCTCTTGATGTGCTTCCACTGCAATTTTAGTGTCTTGGGCGCAGGTGCACCTTAAAAAATAGAACCAATCCTCTTTTCAAAAAGATAATGATAATAGGCATAGTTTTCTCATCTCTGTTGAATATATATTGTAAATTAGGCGTATGTACCGTTTCATCAACGTCCAATGTGTCATTCTAATTAATTGACCAAAATAAAGTTCATGTTAACTTTTATATTGTTTTTTTTTAATACAACCATCAAGGTGAACTATTATTGCAAAATCAAATCACGAATACAATGAGGGAATATCTGCCTCCCACCACCTCCCGACCAGTATACGAGCAAGAAACTCTAGCAAGAGAGTTGAGCAATCACCATTGGCTGTTATTGTATTTTTTTAATACTCTAAACATATTATCATAGTATATGTTTAACCAATCATGTCAATTTTAATGGGATGAGGTTTCGAACCTAAAATCTTCTTTCCTTATAAAAATCAATGAGTAAGTTAAGAATAATAAATAGTTAACGGAATATTCTTTTACTAAAGTTACACTGACGGAATGCAAGGAATATTTTGGAAAAAGTAAAATGATAATAATAGAGGTTAAGTATGAAAATAATTTTTAAAAAAAATATTAAAATCTAAAAGCATAATAAGTCTCGCATCAAAGTTATATCCCTCATTTATGTCCCATGTTTTTAATACTATTCACTTGGAATAAGGTCCAAATTGACCCCTGAACGAACGTGAAAGTGCAATTAAGTCCCTGAACATAATAAAAAAAAAAGGTGCAATTATCCCCCTCAACACCTCAAATATGTACAATTTGACTTGATAACAAGTTAACCATTCCATCCAACCAGTTATATGTTGATGTGTATGTTGACTTGGCTTCTTTTTTTTTCCCCCCTTTATTTCCTATTTCCTTTCCTTCCTTTACTCTTTCTTCCATTCACCCCCATCGTGTATAAAGCAAAGCTTGAATAAGAAATTCCTACAAACCACGCATAAGAAATTCCATTCACGCGGTACCTGCAAATCCAAAAAAATTCCCAAACCCACGTGAAAAGCCATTAACTTGTTCATGTTGCAGGTGTTCAATCAGTTTGTACTGCATCCGTTCTTAGCTTCATCAGTTCGCACTTTCAAATTTCTTAAGGTATGTGTTTTTCCAACTAATGTCATTCTATTTTTATAATATGTGTTCTGTTGGGTGTTTGGTGTAAATATGAAACCACGACATCTCTGCTTTTTTGTTTTTAATACATGGTGGTCCATGCTTGTCGTATGTCTTTACTGAACTTTGACTCTCACTTGTGGTCCCTAAATATGAAAAAAAAAAATTGCTTCTCATTGTTTAATGGAACATTCAGTCAGCCATGTGGTCCCTAAACCCTAAGGAAAAAGAAGAAAATTGCTTATTTGTTGAATGGAACATTGAGTGTGCCCCCATGCTGTTTGATGAAATGCCCAAAAGAAATACATTTACTACATTGGAATGAATGTTTTTTTTTAAACCCCAGGAGCCGAGCTGCCAACCTAAAGTTTCTGTTGGTAGCAGCTAAAGCATTCATGGTTATTCGCAGCAGAAAACTTGAAACAAAGATTAAAACAGTATGTAATGGAGATATCAGAAAACAATGTAGTACTCAATCATATCTCTCTCGTAATTCTTGACATTGGAATGAATGTTGAATGTCTTAATTAAGGGTTGTTTGAGCTTTAGATGATGGTGTAGGGAATAAAATAAATTTGTTTATAAGCATAGACTAATTAGGTGTATTAGACATGAATCATGGATGCTGGATTTTTCTGTGGCCTTTTATAATTTCTAATATGTTATGATGCATTTGCTTCTGTATGTGTCTTAGTTTGGTTTGGGTTAGTGGGGTATGTTATAATGTTTAACTTGTTGTAGATGACTATTTGTTAGTAATTAATATTGGTAATATTGTACTAATTAGTATCTTAGTGTAAATTAATTGTGTTCTATACCTCTATTTAATTTGAATTGATAATGTTCTATTTAATTGAGATTGCATAGACTGATAGTGTTTATTGTTATGTTTTTTCAGTCATGTGCACCAATGTAGAACTAATAATACAACCATGTGGGAAATTTTGTTAAAGAAAAAGATTTGCAGTACAGACATGGGGATGCTTGGTCTGTAAACATTGACCCAGATTTACTTTCATATCCACATTTAGTGAAGTTCATCCAAGAAGGTCAATATGGAAAACTTGAGACATTGTATTATAAGCAGCCCAAATGAGCCATTTGGAACAACTAAGAGTTTTGTGGAATGATGCAAGTACCCTAGACCTAACTGCACTAGCAATGAAATTTTAGATCATGTGATATATATGTGGATCATGGATTAGATGATGCTGAATTAATTCCAACCTATTTGTTTACCTGGAGAGGGAATGATGAGGGTGATGTAGATACGTGTCGGGAATGATGAGGAAAATGAGAAAACAAATGAGGTTGATGGAAATGAAGGTGATGAAGAAGACTATGATTTTGATGATGTAGATAGTCAAGATAGTGACTTTGAGAAAGATATTGGAGGGGTTACACAAGAGGATGAAACACAGATTAATGTGGAGTTGCAGTATGAAGGAGAAGATGATGGTAATGTTAAGTGTAAGGGTAAGAGTAAGGGAAAGGAGGTTAAGATTGCCAGGGCTAAGGGCACTAAGGAGGTTAATGAGAGTGAGAAATGTAGTGATAATTATTATTATGACTTTGCAGACCCACCAACATGTGAGTCAAAAGAAGAAGAAGGTTCAAAAGATGCAACACCTCCATCAAGGAAATTTAACATGCCATCTTATAATCCATTATGTGATTTTCCAGAGCTAGAACCAGGGATGGTTATTTGAGGATGCAAAAAACAATTTAAGACTGCCATGATAAAGTATGCAGTGCACTTTAAAAGAGATATATACTTATGCAAAAATAAGAGTATGAGGGTGAGGGTGAAATGTGTTGGGGGGGGGGGGGTGTCCTTTGTTTTGTTATTGTAGTTGGGAAGAAAAGATATAGATGTTTGCAGCTGAAAACATGCATACTTGAGCATAGGTGCAACTCTAAATACAATTTGAAAATGGTAACTCAAAAATGGTTGGAAGAAAAAATATGAAGCTATAATTATAAAAGACCCAAACATGCAACTTACCATGCTTAGGGATACTATACAGATTGACTTGAAGATTTAATGTGACAATTGTATGGTTAGAAGGGCACAACAAGCTGTTTTAAAGAGGATGAATCTAGGGTATTCAGAACAGTTTAAGAGAATCAGAGATTATGCTCGATCAAGAGTGTTTGAACTCTAATCCTGGAAGCACGGTTAAAATCGAAACTACTAGGGTAGTTCCAGAAGCACCTTGTACATTTCAAAGGATTTATGTTTGTTTTTCAACCAATGAAAAGTGGGTTTCTATCTGGTGTAGACCTATTATTGGTTTGGATGGTTGTTTTCTGAAAGGGTTTTATGATGGGTGAGATCTTAGCTGCGGTTGGGAGGGATTCTAATACTAGATGTATCCAATAGCTTGGGCAGTTGTTGAGATAGAAAACACATTTCTTGGGGATGGTTTTTAAAGTTATTTGTGAAGGACTTGGGTATCAACAACAGTTGGAACTGGACAATAATTTCAGATCAACAAAGGTAATTTTAGACTGATTTTTTTTTAAATAGGCAATTTTTGTTTTTTTTTTTTCTGCAAGTAGTTTGTGTTTCTGCAGGCAATTTCTTTTTCTGCATACACAGATTTTAAAAAAATATGCAGTTTGTGCTCTAATTAGTCTGTTTTTGTTTGTGCAGGTTTAGTCAATGTGATCCATAAACTTCTACCCAATGTTGAACATAGAAACTGTGCTAGACATATACATGCTAATTGGAGCAAGAAACACAGAGGCAAGGTATTGAAGAGATACTTTTGGATGTGTGCAAATGCAACAACTGAAGAGCATTTCAATGCAATGGTTGAACAAATTGGGTTTGAAAGATGCACAAGCTAAAGCTGATTGGCCAATTATCCTGCAAAGTTCTGGTGCAAGGCATTTATGAAACCGAAGTTAAATGTGATTCTGTAGATAACACATGTGTGAAGCATTTAATGGAACAATTGTCAAGGCAAGAAGCAAACCAATAGTCAAGATGTTAGAAGATACCATGACAAGGATTGCAAGATGTAGGAAAGAGGTAGAGAAATGGCTCGGTAATTTGGACCTAGAATAATGAAAAAGCTAAGATGTGAACATGGTTGAAAGTATAGGTTGGCATGTTGACTTCAACGGGGATGATGGGTATGAGATCAAGAAGGGAAGGTAACAATTCAAAGTGAAGCTAGAAAAGAGAGACAATGCTCATGTAGATCTTGGGATCTAACAGGTATACCTTGTGCCCATGCATTGTGTTGCCATATTTGATAAAGACCAATATCCAGAACAGTACATTCATTGAATGTTACTCAAGAATGTTTACAGAACATTTACAGTCACATTATCCAACCACTTAATGCGTGACATAAGCTGCCTAGGACTATAGTGAAGAAATATTAGCCCCTTTACCAAGGCCAATGACTGGTAGCCAAAGAAAAAAAAGAACCTGTGAACCTAATGAACCCTCCAGTTGGAAAAATTTCAAGACAAGGTCGAATTATGGACATGTTCCATTTGTAAACAAAAGGGACACCAAAAAGAAAAGTTTGTCCTGGCTAAGAATTCTTATACCAGCTTCTGGTTTTGCTTCAGTTGTTAGTTCTGCATCAGTTCTGGTCTGCTTCTGGTTCTGCTTCAGCGGTTCTGCTTCAGCTTCAGGTTCCGGTTCTACACAACTAAAAATAGAAAAAGTTATGGTGGCTTTGGTGTGTACATCAACCCAAATAGTGGAGCACAAAATATAAACGTAAAGTGAAATCATAATGTTAAATAATATAGTTAGATGTTTTAATTAGTATGACTAATGTTTTAAGTTTTATGCATTATGTATCCTGGACAAAGAGACAACAAAGTGCTAATCTTTATAGAAGGAATGCAATTGGATTGGGCAAGAATAATAAGTAGCAGGTGGAACAATTATAAATGTTTTGGATGCTATTATTTGAAAATTGGAATCGCAGTAAGTGGAAGACTTGAATATTTGATTGGGCAAGAGAATAAGTAGCACGTGGAACAATTTAGAATATTTTCGTATATATTTGAAATTGGTAATGCAGTAGTGAAAACTTGTGACTGTTAATATATTTAAGTATAATGGCATTAAAATATTAAGCCCCTTCCATTTGCCTTCCTTACATCTATTGTTTTGATAAAGAGTTTGAAAGGTTTATGTATTTGTTATATATGGAGTGAAAGGCTAATGAAATGGATTTTACACATATTATTCGTGTAATACTTGTCATTCTTCTTCTTCATTGGTTCTCTCTCAGTACATAAGCATACATTATACATACGTATCCTCCGGGATGTCATTAACGTCTAACACACCGAGAAACTAAACGAGTATAAGACAAATTACACCACGTAAATTGAATTATTGATGAAGTGTTTTCCTCGCTGAAAGAAGGGAAATGCATATATTGAATGATTGACGTTACTGTGTATTTTTCCTCCCGAAGTAAGGAATATGCCGATGATTGAAATTATGTGTCGATAAAGAATTCTAATGAATTATATTGCATATCATAGGATCGATATTGATGATTTAATATATTGAAAACATAAGAGAGTTGGTGATATCATTTTCATGCCGAAACGGAGTGTTTGGAAATACAAGATTGAAAAAACCAGGTAATTGTCTCGACCTGAGGATCGAGTTCCTACCTTGTAATAAATTTTATACCCACAGTTAGGCCTATTTGGAAAATTGTTCTGAAATGTTTATTATGGGATAAGTATCATTTACTTATCCAACATTATGGATTGTGCCAGATATTTTGAGTAGTAGATATAAGGATCACTGATTTAGATAGAATGAATAATGATTATATTTTGTGAGTGGAAAGTCCATTTTACTCATTGTTATATGGGAAGCGCATATTATTGAAATCTAGACATTTGCCGACGTTGAATGCCAATCAGGACCTCATACTTATGAAATATTGCGCGATGAATTGTAGGCACATTTAGTGTTTCCCGATGTACAATGAAAATTGAATGGTTTCTACATTATCCTCCATACATTTATCGGAAGGTACAAAGATTTTGACCTTTATGTGAGAATCAATATGTGGTGTTCTGATGGATACTTGGACACTGGCTCGCTTTTATTTGATCAACTATAATGACAATAGTCTAAAACTGGTTTAATGTTATGTGTTAGTGTTTTATTGGTTCAAAACCCCCACATTATAATTGGAATATTATTATGCATTATCCTAAGATAGGCTTAGAGTTTGCTGGCTTGTTTTAAAGATGAATGATCAATCAGAACACAAAAGAAGACGAAAACTGAAGATTGATTTAGGGAAAGCTGTTCCTTAAGGGCGCACACAGGTACAATTCAGAACAGCTATGGGAAAGAAGATCGAGCTGTATGCTTCAAAGAATGGTAATGACCTAATCTGCGTGAAGTTACATTCTTTTACATTCCTCAACCTTCTCAATCAATAAAGAGCATATGGAGAGTTTTATTGAAGATACAAAGTACCAATTCTTGAAGAGAATTAGAGTTACGACGAATAATACGAAGAACACTCCATATCTGCTAGATGAGATAGATCTTTGATTGATATGCATCTCTCAACACAGATGATTCAAGGTGATTTAGATGATGAACTTGAGAAGAACTACTGCTACTTAAACGAAAGGACATAAAGATCACAAGTTGTGGTAACAACTTATAGAGCGTCATTGAAGTGAACTGCATCAGAGTTGCTCTCCAAGTGAAGGGATTTCATTGGACTTCTGATGCATGGCTCTCCATCTTCAAACAATCCATAAACCATTGGTAGAGCATGGTGTGTACACCCTTGTGTGGGCACTTGGTAAGATTATAGTATTTACCTTTGTACTTGGATTAAAATGAGGTTAGTGGGATTGGACGCTACGAGATCGTTCCCCAAGATGTAGATACAATCGTTCGAATGAGGGTAAAAAAAACTCTCTTTGCTCTTATTCCACATACTTGTGGTGTGCCTAAGTATCGTTATCTCTCATTACGATATTTATATGATTGAAGTAATGGACTCAATTCAGATAATCCTATCTCAAGTCAAACTTAGTTCTTCCGTCATTGATCTAGATAAAATAAGGACAATACAAATTTCTTCTTTCCAATTCTGTGAATGAGGCGATGGATAACTGTTTTTATTTGTATGAATGGTTTGAATACAAACATTATATCTTTTTTAAACCATGAACTCTATGAAATTAAAAAATTTTTTTTTCTTTAAGTATTTTCTTAACGCGGGTATCTATTTGAATATCTTTCTCTAAGTTTTATTCTTCAACGGGGGTGCACGACAACCCCTAGCTGTGCTAGAAATTGCAATTTTTAGAGGACCCTTTCTTTTAA
>VALG01007422.1:2500-55099 GCA_009835305.1 Ipomoea purpurea | reverse complement strand
GGAACCTAAATTAGTGGAATTCCAAATCTCAAAAGTAGGTTTGGGGTTTGTGGAGGATGTGGACAGGAGAAGGGATGGGGAGAAAGATGTGTACAACTCATTTGGATTCTACCTCTCTCATGGGGATTAGATCTATTTTTAAATTTTTTTTTTTTTAAATTTTTATGGCATAGGAATAATGAATCTTGTTTTCTAAGATATGATTAATTGTAATCAATTCCATCTTCATTTCTTGTACATAAACTTTTAATTATAGTAATACCTTAGTAAGAAGGTAATGATCTTTTCAATCTGAATTTGATTCAATTCTAAACTCTTTTCAAAAAGCATTTTTGTCGTTTTATAAATTAATCAATTCGAAAGGAGTCGTGTAAGGTCATTGTTTTTATTCTTTACTTAGTTTCTCAACTATTTAAATCCGGACAAACCATCTTTAAAAAAGAAAAAAAAAAAAAACAAAACAAAACAACTTTTTAACAGTAAAAGATTATTCCTATTTATAAAATATTAAAAAAAAGATAAAGTGGAATTATTAAATGGAAACTTAGGTAGGGACTATGACTTTGATGGTGACACCACCCATTATATTAAAAACATAAATCAGAGAAATTGGCAAAAATGACATTTTTTTCCACCTCACAAAAAGAGAATGGTTAAACAAAATGGCAAAGAAAAAGGGTGGAAAAAGAAACTAGAAATTCACCTAAACTTTTTGTGATTATGCATAACTCACTTTTAAAAAAAAAAGATAATTATATAAATTTTGCATTAAATTTAACATGTTTATATGACTATTGATAACTCGAGATAGGGGTGTGGGGGGCCCTTAGGTGGGGTTCAGCCTTTTGGAATGATAACTTGAATAAATTAACTACTTTATAATAATTAATAAATATTTAAAAATTAAAATTAAATTAGCGTGCATAATGACACTAGTAACATTTGTCACTGACTTAATAACAGAAATTTACAATAATTGTTTTACATACTATTACTCCAAACAAATATACTGTTGTTAGTTTCTCATTTTTAGAAAAATAAGAAAAAAAAATTTAATATATAATATATATATATATATATATAATTATATATATATTATTTATTTATTTATTTATTTCCCTCTTTTCTGTTAAAAAAATTGGCATCCATAGATTGGGTGTTTGGTTAGGATGTTCATGCCATTATAAATAGAAAGGTAATTATTGTGGTTACTTGTTTGGGGTTCACATTATAATGACTCAAGTTTGTGGGACTTGCTTACATTTATTATTTAAAAGAAAAAGAAAAAGACTGAGTGAATGAATAGATTGATAAATTGTAGTTAATCAAATGAATAAAGATTTCTGGTTCTCATGTCTTGCCAGTAGAAGGGGAATGGAATAGTCAATTTTTGAACCACTCAAACAAAAAATTCACACTAAATTTTCACACTTTTGATATCACGATATATTATTTTAATTTTCTATTTTTAAAATTATTACATTTAATGTGCACTTAAAAATAATTGGTAATTTAAACTATTCCGACTAATATTAACCAGAACTCACAGAGTCGTAGGAACCACATTTTTCAAGGTTATTTTGTCTATTCTTGCCTCTAAACTTTAGCGGAAAGGATTATAATAGTGTTGGATTAAAAAAGGTTAGAACCAAAGAAGATTAAAAAGAATATGTCATCTTCACTTTGAAATTTAAGGTTAGTTTGATTTGGACTATAATGATTTATTCTGGGGGAGTTGAGCAGTGTGAGGTATTTGGTAATAATTGTTGAGGAGTTTGATGATAATCAAAGGGATAATGTTCCAAGATCTAAGGTTTGGTGACCAAAAAATCAACTAGAAATGAAATAAGCATGTATTTAATTAATTTTCAAGTGATGGCAATTGATAGGAATTTGAATTACACATGGGATTTTTCCAGATTAGGTTTGATCTGTTATCCGTTTCTTTCAAAGCCTTAAAATCACACCAAATTGATAGACTATTATTATTATTAAAAACTAATTTTCATAAAATGATTACAAATGTAGTTATATGATGTTACATAATATAATATTGAATAATATAGTAATTTAACTCTGACAGATACCATTAAAAGATATTGTTCCCTTCTCCAACCTTTCATTCATATAATGAATATATGAATCTAAGCGGCTGTAAATGCAGTTTGAAGGCTCTAAATTTGTTGAAGATGAAGTTCCAGACTGCTATTTTACTGCATCTTCCAGTCAAACTTTCTTGCAATCCCTCAAGCAAAGTCACAAAGATCCTCCTTGCCAATATAACCATTATATTGGCAACATAAGGGTATATATATACATGCATCCCAGAGAAGTATAACTTCTTAAACCTTTTATCCATTACACAACAGAGTACTCAATAAGATTCATTCGCGCACAAGGTCTCTAATATATTGAATTGACATACACAAAGATCAAGATCTTACTAAATATGCTTGGACAACATATGATCGAACAATGCCGCCTGTGAGAATCAAACAATGTCCCCAAAACTCATCAAGAACTACAGTTAAGTGCCGCCTTGTGCACGACCAAGTCCTAAGCTGGATAAACTTCTAGTGCCATTCCCTATATCATCGTTTTTCCACTGATACTCTTAAATGATCCAGGACCCTCGAAACTCGAAAACTGACTATTTGCAGACACCTCTTCTGGCACCCAGGAATACTCCTTCATCATCCTTGTCATTCTGATTATCACCTTCAATAGAATGTCTTCTCTACAACATATCAGTTTAGATGTCAAGCTGCTGCTATCTTCTGCTGAATCAGCAGCTGAAACATCATCAATAAACAGTGCCCTTGAAACAGTGTCCCCTGATAGCCTCTGGATCACACTTAGATTTGTTTGCAAAAGTTAATTCAGATTTATCTCATCAATGGTAGTGAGATGAGGAAATGTCTCGAAATCCGGGAAGAGTTTCTGGCAAGTTAGGTTCAGGATACGGAGTTGATTAATTTGAATGGCTCCCTAACAATTTACCCAACTGTAAATGTAGGTTCCTGCCTATTTGTACAATAAGAAGAGTGCAGGTAAAATTAGTGTGGCAAGAACTTGCCCAAGTAACTCATCAATGCAATGCACTGCCATTTAATTTAGTCAGCATCCTATCCATGTAACATGAAACTTCAGGTTACTTATCTATCATTCCATAACTAAGAAAGTAGTATGAAGCTGCCCAGCAAATGCTTAGAAACTTCACTGCCAATTATCGCTAAAATAAAAAAATAATGAAATTACTTTACAGTCCCGTTAAGAAAAAGAAATAAATAGTTATTGAGGAGTAGACCATCACTTGACAGTAAATACAAAGCTACAAAGTAGAACAGAAATAATAAAAATATAAATATTATAATAAAGACAATAGTTATAATATGAACAAGATGGATTACTATAACTTTAATGAAGATTACAAGACCTCTGTACTTTAAGGCTATGAGAGCTCATCACTTAAACATATGAGATTAGAGCACGATTTTAAGATAAGCGCACACGAAGAAGATATAGTGTAACAAAACAGCATTAGTTGCTGTCAAAAGATCAAATAAAGTAAGTCAAAATCAAAAACAGCCTTTTAGCCATATGCACTGCCAACCTATCGATTGCAAATTTTAAGCACAGATTACCAAAAGCTAAGAGGAAAAAAACTACATAAAATAACAGAGAAAATTATAAAAGCTTTGTACGACCATTTGTGAGGTCCAATGCAAAACTGAAATCCTCACTTGAACTCCAAAAATATTGCATGTAATGTCATACTCCTCACGCAATATCTTTGAATATCCCAAAGGTTTCACAAGAGCTTTGCTGGTTCACCATAACAAAACTCAAAAAAAAAGAAACGAAAAAGAATAACGAATATTTTCATTGCTGGCAAGTGAGATCAATAAAAAATAATGTGATCTTCAATTACATGAACGTATTGAAAAGGAGAAGAAGAAAAAATCTCAACAAAATAATATGATTCATTAGTAGGACATGGTTACAAATTAGCTAGAATTCCTTTAATGTATTCAAATTGCAATGAATTAGATGCAGTGGATAAATATGTCCTTCAGAATGGAGGGATTTAGATGCATATTGCAAGCCAAGAAAATTGTTCAAACAATCTAACCATCAAATTGTTAAGCTTATAAGGTTGCTCAATGATAATGTCAACGAAAGAAGAAATAGCAAATTGAGATCCATACCTGGCAAGATCACTGACACAAAATTGCTCCTAAATTAAACAGAAGTAATACAATCATCAAATCAACCCACAACGGGCACCTCCTTCAACGAATACAGCCCATTGCCGGGGGTTCCACATTGATCCTACTGCAATCAATAGCACAGGCGCAATAGTGGAAAGAAGTCTTTGAAGTTTATTTGGTTGATAATCGGAGCAGCTAGTGTCTCAGATTCCCATTTCTTTTAATTCCTCCAAGATAGACCAATTAAGCTTCAAAGATTAATTGAGCTATCCAGAAACAGAGAATGTGCAACGGAAGTAGCCAAACACATAGCCAGCAGTAGGAACTCAATTCTATGAAAATTTCTACCTCTGGCTAGGCTCTTTACACAGACTTCTATGATAAATGGATGTAGCCAAGGGAAAAGAAAAACCAAAACCTTCAACGTTGTACAGACTTCTAAAAACCTATTGCTTTAATTTCAGAACCAATCTAGAGGAAAGGAAAAATCCAATGTTTCTAGCCACTACTAATAGTCATCCACTGACCACTCCAAATTGGTGGTTAACTTAGCCAGATTCAGTTGTAGGGAAAAAATATCTGAATGCAGAATGTTATGACACTAGAGAGCTGACAATCCATATCACCTTCGTGCCAAGCATCCATGTCATCCAAAAACGCCAGGGATTTTCCCACCCTCATCAATAGCAGTGAAAACAAAATCACATGAATCAAGAGCTCCTTAATAACTGTACATTCTGTCAGTCACCCAATAGTCCGCCACACGTGCATTGTGCCATTCTCAATCGATGAAAGCGATTATTATCTCTCCACAATGATATTCTCTTCCTGTGCACTTGGACATAACACTTTATAGCATTGTGACAATCGCCACAAACACGCAAGTTTTTCATAACTCTAATTGGCTTCAGGTGGAAATGTGATGAGTGCAAAAGCAATGGCTATTCTTTCACTGTGATACCTGATTCGCTCGCTCCTCTCTTGGTCACCCACTTGTTGCAACACAAAATTTGTATCTCTGCAACATAAACCAGCTCTCTCCATTTTTCATCCCTAATTCTTCCAACTTTTGGTAAATCTCCTTATATTTCGCATGCGCCTATCACCAGTAGCAAATGTGTGGTTCTCTTCAACCCAACTCAAACCTGTTCCTTTCTCACCCCTTGTTTCCTCAGCATCCTTCCGCATCTTTTGGCTGCATCTTCATATCTACCAGCAGCCGCATAAGTATTGGATAATAGCACATGTAGGCCTGGACTCACGGGACCTAACTCAAAAACCCTATCAGCCACATAAGCTGCCAATTCAGTGTTGCGATGAATGCGACACCAGTCAATAATGCTCCCCAAACAGATTCTGTAGGTTGCATGGGCACTTTCTTCAACAACTTTTAAAGCTTCTTGTAATTTTCCAGCTCGGCCAGGCAGTCAACGACGAAGCAAAATGCTGATCGCCTGGCTCAATCCCATAATCTTTCATCCAACCCAAAATAGTGTTCCCTTCTTGAACAGCCCATGCATGGCTACAAGCATAGAGCACACACAAAAATGTATAAAATTTGGCTTCAGCCAGCTCTTTCAATCTGTGTGAACAAGTCAAAAACACTCTTCTGGTGTGCCCGTGTTGAGCACAGGCTATAGACATTGCATTCCACATACCCAATTCTTGACCGGGCACCTCATCAAAAACTTTGATAAGCACCTTCTACAAGTCCACACTTAGAGTACAAAGATATTAAAGAGCTTCCTACAAAACTCGATGAATCATAGCTTGTTTTCAAGCACAACCCGTGTATCTGCTTCCCTAACTCAAGCAGAGTGGACTACCACATACTCCGATCACACTTGAATATGTGAAATCATTGACATCCAAATCTTCCACTAACGCTTCCTTGAAAAGCCTTAAAGCCTCATCATCCTCGCCTATCAGAGCATACCCACATACATCCCACTCAAGAAACCACATTCCTCTCAGGCATTTCATCAAACACCTTCCGAGCTATATCTATCTTCCCGCACTTAGCGTACATGTCCACCAGAGAACTCCCAACAAACACATCCGAATCAAACCCTGTCTTCACAGAAAAGCAATGTACCATTCCCCCGATATGATTAATCCGAAAGCATGGCGGAAGATTTCGTAGCACACGGGAAAGTATGATCGTCGGGTCTGACACCAGAACGTATCATTTCGCGAAAATACTGAAGAGCTGAGCACGGGGACTCGTTCTGGGCCAGCGAAGAGATAACGGAGCTCCACGTGGTGGGTGACTTGACCGGCGCTTCGCCAAAGACGATCGTAGACTCAACTGGGCACTGGAGCTTGGAGTAGAAGTTAATGAGGTGGTGGCAGACGAGCGGAACTGCACTGATTCCGGACTTGATGATGTGGGGGGCATGCAAGGCCAGGCCTTTAGGAAGGAGCCTCGAGCGGGTTTGGGAGAGGAGGAGAGTGCACGTTGTTCTGTAGTTCTGCTCGAAGCTGTGATCGATTAGAGGGTTGTGAGGTTTTGAGAAGCGTATGCAAGGTAATGGTCGAGGCGGCTCGAGAGACTCTTGGAGAAGTGGGTTGGCTCACTTGGAAGTCTCAGAGAGCGATTTCCTTCATTGGGCATAGCTGAATGAATGAATGCAGTGTTCGACGCCGGGCGCTGTCGCCGGAGGCAAAATTTATCAACTCCACCAGTCAAACCCTCAGATTTTGTAATATACTCCCCATCAAAAGTGTTATATAAAAATTTATAGTTAAAATAGAAGTTGAGTAAATATTAAAATAATGAGACTATATAGTTTTTTTTTTTTTTTACTATTCCATCTTCTTCTATCAATAAAATCACGACACACGACGGGAGTTTTAAAACCTTGATTTTTCTCCCCAAAAAATGCCTCCTTCCCCACACCAGAGCAATAAGATACCTGTTGGTCAATAATGCTGCAGAATAGGTTCAAATAAGGTATCAAAATACTACATCCTCTCTCACTTTCTCTTGAAAAATAATAGAATCATGTAAAAATAAAAACTGCATATATTAAACTAAAAGAACTCTTCAATGGTGTATCTTAAATTGTTAATTCTGTTTAAACTACTTATTGAATGCTTTTTAAACTATCTTTTTGCAAGAATTTTTAGCTAATTATACTGCAAGGTGGATAGAAGACATCTGGTATTGCTTTATAGTTAGAAATTTAAGTGTGTTTAGGTAGTAGGCATCTAATTTTATAATTGTACTAAAGGATTATTGTTCACAACTCACAAGTCTATGAAGTTAGTAATACAATTATGCTATTATTCGTAAGTAGTTTAAGTAGTTTACTTAATTCAGATAATGTATAAATAACTTTAGCTGCAAAATCAACAAACCTTTACTATACAAGGTATAATCATAGGTTCTGCCTTAACTGATTAAAAAACAATAAGAGGATGCAATAAAGTTAGTGGGATACAAAGGGCATGCCACTCATGCCTCTTAAAGTATCCATATATCCATACTAAACAAGCAGACAAATAATCTAATTTATTTTTTTTTGAAATCATCATATACTCTACAATTTTTTTATTGTATTTAAAAAATAATTAGGAAGCATCTGCAGTTGACGAAGTAAACCACCACTGCAGCTAAAGGGATTGCTAAAGAAGGAGAAAGGATCATACAAACTCTATCCAGAGATCCCTAATGGACTTCATAAAGAATGAAAAAAATAATTGGCACTATTATTTATTTGCACTATCTATTTTGTATGTTAATCAATTGGCACTATTATTTATTAGCCATTGTAATATATGATTTTTTATCCGACTTACCGTTACAATAACCAAATATTGTGTGCATTCAAAACTCTTACATATTTAGGTTACTCATTGAAGATTTACTTCCAACTATATGCACACTCTAACATAATACAAGAAGTATGAAAACCATGAAAGTATCAAGTTCTAATTACAAAAAAAAACAAATATATATAGTACATATTCTATAATTAATCCAACACAATTACATTTAAAAAATGAAAACAAATTAACTTAAGACCTGTATATTCAAAGCGGATAATACATAAACATGAAAATTTAACTTATTTTTTATAGATCCCTTTGTCTTTGTCGGTCGATTAGTTCTAACCTAAGACCGGGGACAACACATATGTTAATAACACAATGCAGATCCCGTAAAAGTAGTTCGTTGCTTAGCAAACGGCGAAGTGCTTTCCACCGTGAAGAAATCACCATGCGACGCTCGCAAAATAACCGACAAAATAGCCAGGCAAAGAAATGAATTCTCAGATTGCCTAGAGAGAAGACGGAGGAGATCAAATTAGAGGTGGAAGATGGAAGAGTCGGCTCTCAGTCAATTAGGGTTTGGGGGAGGGGTATTTATATTCAGTTTAATGGGTTATAAGATATGGGCTAGCCCATATATTGATCTGCACATTTTGGGCCATAAATAATAGTCTGACCTAGATATATATGTGTGTGTGGACCATATTTTATATATGATGCCCTCTCCCCACTTGTTCATTTCAGTTGACATTTTGTCCCAATCTTGTACAACAACATTACCATCATTTGTCTAATCTCCTAATTAATTCATTCTAAATACTTCCAACACTTCACTTCCTACTTTAGGGCAGCTTCAACAATGATTTTTTTTTCACCATTTTTTGACGCAAATTTGATGAGGTGAAAAAAAAAACGAATCCCTGACAAGACGACAAGTTTTTCACAGTTTTCTATGACCAAAAAATAATACTCTATAATAACAACAATACTAACTTTGTAGTCATAACTTGTACTCCTAGCGGGTGCTTGGTTCTCATTTGCCCGCTAGGTGCATAACTTGTGCTCCTAGCGAGTGCCTGCATGTTTGGTTCTCATTCGCCCACTAGGAGCATACATAAAACTAAACAATTTTTTTTTTGTATTTGCTTTCATGTTTTCCCTTTCTTTTTTTTTTAATTGGCCTGACAAAATGGTCTCTGAATTCACTACTATGATTGCTCTACTCCACCCAAAAAAACACACAAAAAAACAGACAAATGAAGAAAAAAAATGGTTGTCAATAGTATCACTTTTAGGCTCCACTATAGCTTCTTTTATGCATTAAAAAAAGATACTGTTTCCCTTATGTCTCCATCTTTATGGATTCTTAATTTTTTTAATATATCTTTCTAACATATGTATCATTTCGATTGTCTCATGATAATTATATTAAATTATGCAAAGTAATTAATATTAATAATTATATATAAAAAAACCTATCATTTTCTTTTTATATTGTTTAATAACTTATGTAGGTACAAACTTTATGGCACATTCATACCAATGCATTGGCAGCATCACCAGAAAAGTAATACCAGTAATAAAAATAGAACTATTGATCAAGAGGCAAGAGCTATCCCACGGATCGGAAACTATGTGAAAGTAAATGTTTCCTTATTTCAAAAACATTTTATCTTCAAAACTCATTTCAAAAACATTTGTGTATCCTTTTCTAATTATTTAAAAGTTTCTGGAAATTCAAGAAAAACGATATCAATTACCCAATACATTTTACAAAAATGAAGGAAAGCTGGGCAGTGGTTTCAAAAGTAACCACTCAATCTATGGCTAGTAAACCCACTATCTTTATTGTTTTGGCCTAAAATCTAAATTTCATATACAGTAGTCTACAGATCACAATGACACAAAATATACACCAGAAATAAATCAAAGGACAGCAAAGAAATATGTTAAGCAAAGAAGTGAGAACAGAGAAATTAAGGAGCAAAGAAATATGCTGTAGAATACTAGTAAAAGAAGTGAGAACAACGAAATAAGTTAAGCAAAGAAATCAAAGGGACCAAAGAACTAATTACTTGGACGGCTGGACTCCTAGAGTAGTGGCAGACGACCAGCGATGACCGGAGACAGACACAGGACGAGCGACGAGCAGCCGGAGCAGGACAGCAAACGGCGGGAGTGCGGACGGCGAGGGCTCTGGGAGAATGAGAACTGCTAGGGTTAAGCATAAAGCACTTAAGTCGTTTTTTAGTTTTAAATTTTATTTATTAATATTATATATTATAGAGAAAATTGCATATTTAGTCCGTGAGTTCAGTTATAACCAAATTCCGACTCAGTCTTTAAGTTATGGCAGTATTCGAGTTTAGTCTCTCATTTATGAGTAAAGTGACTGAGTTTGGTCCCTAGCGTTAATATTCTGCCTGCATATAACACTAAACTTAAAAATAATTTAATAATAGAGAGGTAAAATAGAAATTTCAAATTATATATAATTATCTTCTTATGTTGAAATTCATTGCGCAATTGTCATTATTTTCTTCTTATATCTACATTCAAATATCTTTTTCTTCCTCCAAGCTCTGAAGTCTCAAGTTCATCCACTTCCAAGCTGCGAACTTCATAGGCATGTTATTTTTCTATTTTATATGTTTAAATAAATAATCAATATTCCCGATTTTATATCAATAAAAAAAAAGTAACTTGGAAGATATTGGTTATCAAGAAAAAAGTAGTCAATATTCTTCATGAAATTAGGAAACACCTCCCCCAAGTTACTTTTTTTCTTACTCATAAATACGGAGAATATTGATTATTTATTTAAAAAACATATAAAATAGAGAAACAACTTCCTTGTGAATTTCACAGATTGGAAGTGGACAAATTTGAGATTTCAGAGCTTGAGGAAGAAAAAGACATTCGATTGTAGGTATAAGAAGAAAAAAATGATTGTTGCGCAATGGGTTTCAACATAAGAAGGAATTATAATTTGAAATTCATATTTTATCCCTCTATTATTAAATTGTTTTTAAGTTTTCCGTTAGCTGTAGACAGAATATTAACGCTAGTGACTAAACTCGCCACTTTGCTCATAACTAAGGAACTAAACTCGGATACGGGCATAACTTAGGGACTGAGTCAGAATTTGAAATGCCTTCACCGTCTCTGTCCCCGGCGGGGATTAGGAAATTCCCTCATCCCCGCCCCCGTTCTCCGAAATAAATCTTCGAACCCCCGTCGGGACGGGTTGAATTGTCATTCCTAGTTTCAACCGGTTTCGAACTTTATGTAACCTCTAATTTTTAGTAACCATATTTTTCAACTAATTTTTAGTAAAGTCGTAAATCAATTAAAACGATTGAAACAGAAAAAATAACAAAAAAGAATATGATGAGACAAAAATGCACTTATTAAAAATATGAAAAGTAACAAGAATGACTAAAAATGTCTAAAAAATAATAATTTGAGATGTTAAATGCTAAAATCAATAGTCTATTTTTAAATTTGAAATGTCAATAAAAACAAAGAACCTAACTCCAGTTTACAATACAAAATGCTATTTAGCTAACCTTTTAATCCACTCATTGGCGAGCTAAAGAGCAAGACAGTCAAGTTCTCAATAATAATAATAATAATAATAATAATAATAATATAATAATAATAATAATAATAATAATAATATAAACTCAAATCATACATTTCATACCAACTACATTTACACATATTAAGGAGTATAACACCATAGTACTTAAAGCACTTGCAATCTAAATCGTGTCAAAATAAAATAAAGACGCTTATTGATCTGAACACATATTAGTCTTCTTATAAACATGCTTCACAACATAACCAATCTATCGAATTCAACAAATAAATTGAGTTAATGCCACATAAAATCTTCCGAATATAATGATTTTATCACATTTAGTTCTAATACTTTCAAATAGATCATATGTGATCTTTCGACTTTCAAATTTAATCATTTACTGTCCAAGTTAATCACCCACGATCCTTTAAATTTCGAAATTTAACCAGCCGCGATCAATTTGGACCACAAATGGTTAAATTTGAAAGTCAGGAGAACATATGATCAATTTGAAAGTTTAGAACTAAACTTGTCAAAACCTATAATATTAAGAGGAGCTCACATGGCATTAACTCCAAATAAATTTCTTTCCAAATCACCAAAACCATAATCATCATCTACCAAAACACAAACACAATTCAACCGCCTAACCAATCTTGAGTCTATGTCTTTTATTATTACCTCCAAACCTGGAGAAGAAATTTGCAAGCATGGCAAAGAAAGAGCTGAAGCAACACAAAACCCAGGACGCAAAAACCAAAACCAGTCTTTAAACTTCCTCTTGGGAAGATGAGTTCTATCTGACTGTAAAAGCGACCTGTAAACAGCTTCTGTCAACGCAAATGCCGACACCGGATCGCCTTCTTCCGCCAGAATCCCACTCTCCGACAGACATGCTATGTCGTACGCGCCGGTCGTCTCCGATATGCCCAGAGATTCGCATAGCTTCACCCTGGTTTCCACCCTCTCCTCCGCAGTTAACATGTCGCCATGTGTCAGTATCAACATTGGCTTCTCATCTGCATGCCACCATTTTATGAAAAAGTTTATAAAATGGAGTGAACAATATGGTCGGAATTTCCGACCACCTGAAAGTGATTTAATATCAAGTCGAAAGTAAAAAGTGGTCGGAAATAACAACAAAGATTTTTCCGGACACCAAAAGTGATCCGAACAAGGCTTCGACTTCATTTAAGATCATTTTCTGGTGGTCGAAAATTTGATAATTTACAGCGAAGAAGAAGAACTCACTTGATCTCCTAATGGATGGGGAGTGAAAGATCATCTTTATAGCTTCAACATGCTTCAAATCACCAGAACTGAAATCCTTAAAAGCTTCTTCCATGTCAGCCACTACCAGAACACAGTTAACTCTCCTCTTACAATACTTATTTGCCATGGAATATTCCATCATCTCTCGATCATCACTCCCTCGGCAACATGGTTGGTTATGTCGAACACCATCCGACATCCATGACCAAACATCCTCCATTCCTTCCTCCATTTTTTCGCAGTCCAATCCCCTCGTGTCGTACACGCAAAACCCATTCTTCTTTGATCTCAGAACATTGTGTTCTTCCAACAACATCGTCGTGAACTTGGTCGGTTGGCCTAATTAAATTAAAGATGCAGAGCATAAAGGATCGATGATGATGCAAGATTTTTCAGTATAATACATTTTATATGGTGGTACCAAGGGGAGATGAGATTCTAATTCAATGAAAATGGGAGAATTTTTTAATCCATTTTTGTTTATGGATTTATATGTGACAATCCACTTTTAGTATTTTTTTATTAGGATATTTTCATTTGGTCCTATTATTATTGTGGCATGACCGCTTTTAGTCCTCCATCAACAAAATCGTTGAAATACCGTTAAATACAGAGACATTTTAATTTTTATTATACAAAGGTTGAACTGTTATATTTGTTAGGTATATTTTTTTTGTTGAAAACATCCATAATTGAAGATCAAAATGCCCTTATATTTAACATATTTAAACTGTTTTGTTGATAAAGAACAAAAAATAGTCATGCCATGATAATACTAAGATCAAAAGTAGATATTCTAATAAAAATGATTAAAAGTAGACTGTCACTATAAATCTAGAACCAAAAATGAAATTAATTCAAATTGCAATTCTCTTCGACTGCTTTGGATTGGAGATGTCTAGGTAGATAATTCGCAATTGAAAGTGTGATTTGCAGAGGGGAGATGTGAAATTTGACTTACTTGAAGTTTGGGCGAAAGGGATGAGGCCGGATCGGCCAAGAACGCTGTACATGAAGTTAACGAGGGAGCTTTTGCCGGAGCGGTGAGGCCGACGAGGAGGAGCGTGATCACCGGCGGTATATCCATATCTGTTTTCTTGATCCCGCCCACCGAACCCACAAATCTCCGGCTTGGTAAGACGTGAGCTTGTGGCGGAGGAGGTCTAGTCCCTCCATGGATATAAAGGCGAGCCTCTGCATTTCTCTGAGGAGTTTGAGCCGCGGGGAGAGCCCGCCGGAGGAGATGTCCTCCTTGAACCGCCCGTTCTCGTCGAACTCCGGGAGCGTCCTCCACCACCATGCGGCGGTTTTGAGCTGCTCGCTTTGATCCTCATCGCTGAAGGACAGTTGACTTCTCATTATTTTTCTGTGGCTTCTAAGTTCTGATTGAGGAAGGTGGATCCAACGTTATATTTCAAGATGGTTGGATTAATGTTATTTGATTTGTAAATTCTGATACGGAGTTATAAATATAGGAAAGATGTACGGAAGCAAAATTTTTACTTTTTTGGGTGTAAGACAGGAATTTTTTTTAGTCACCACGAAAATACGAGGTATATATTAGGTAAATTTTATTTTGTGAGTTGTAATCGTAATGAGATAAATCAGTTTAAATTGATTATATTTGTCTGTTCAAATTAATAAAGTCAATAAGTCACTTTATTCATGGTGAAAGTTGAACTTGTAATTTTGTGGTTACTAAGTCAACAGTCTAACTTAAATGGAGTTGCCCTGATTGACGAGAATTTGTAGTTAAGGGTGTACATTAGTTTATGGTTAATAATTACGGAGTAACAAACTACACATAAAAGATAAGTGTATCACGAATATCTTATGCAACGGGTTCAATTGAGAAAGTATGGATGATAATTTTTTTAATATAATGGAAGTAAATGTCCAATTTTGTCTCTCAATTATTAAAGATTTCATCACTTTGATTTTCGACTTCCACCTACTCAAATCCATCTCCAACTATACAATTATTAACTAAAATAGTATTAATTAAGACTATTTTGGTTTGGACAAAGGATTATTTTAGGTATTAAAAATTAATTACATGATTGTGGATGAAATTAAGTTTGGAAGTTGAGAATCAAAATCTTAATAGTCGTAAATTATGATTATAATTTTAAAAAATTTACAAATTTACAAATTATATAAAGAAGTTATCTAGTTTAAAGCATTTTAACACGATGTATTATTTATAGAAGTAAAATTTCGATCTTTCAATTGCTAGTCTGCTCAATTGCTCATCACTGTCTCAAGAATTAAGATGTTGAGTTTACGTTTATATTTAATATAATAATATAAAATTTCGTTATATTAACGGAAAAGCAAAGCAATTATTTAAGAAGAAATGGGTGACAGTGATATTATATCTAAGGTGACATCATATCAAATCATTATCGCTCTATGTTACTTCAGCAAAAAAAAAAAAAAAAAAAAAGACAAATTTTGATTAATTAAAAAGATGAAAGTTAACACATACCAATGATGTGTTAAAAAAATTAAAATATTCAATATCTTCTCAATTAAATATGTTACACATGATCGTTATAGTGTGATCTACTTCTCTTATGTAATTTGCAGGTTATTACACATAAATGAAGATTCTTCATTGCATACCATCAACTAGTATATAAGAGTTTTCTCAACAACCAAAAAAAATTTAAAATATATTCAACTTTTCATGAGCTCTTTTTTCATCTTTTTCCCAATTTGGTAAAAAATCCCTAATTCTTTCCAAGAATTTTCATTATATTTTATCAAACTCACTTTTTATTCACGGACACATGTGAAAGCATAATCATATTAAAGTTGCAACATGTGGAAAGTTTTGACTGACATCCTTAGCATCCAAAGAAGGCACCAAAATACCATTTTAGTGTAAAAATTTGACCCAACCTTTTTTAAAAAAAAAGACACCAAATTCTACACTAAAATAGTATAAATGAATAGTATTACACGTTTAAAACGAGATCAATATCAACTGTAAAATAATCAAAAATTAAAATATATAAAAACATAAATTTTATTTTAAAATATTATTATTTATACTCGGGCCAAAATATGCCAAATTATCTCTATCATGACACATGATTGAGGTGCTCAAATTGGAATACATATATATTCTAATAATTCATTGATGATGATCAACTAGTGGACAGAAATTTCTGTAAAAAATCCAACAATAATTTATTACTCATATCATTATCACTTAAATATATACTATTGACATAATATCTCTACTTATATTAATTTTTGTGTAACTAATAATAACACTATTAACCTTGTAATAGAGTCGATAGTGGTGAATTTGATTCATCAAATCAAAATCTCTGAAATTCATATTACTGCAAAGCTATCCTCAACCGAAAATAGCTCTGCCTCTGTTCTAACATATTTCCCATTCGGGAGTACAACTCCGGGCAATAAACTAAAATAAAATAAATTAGTATTATAACAAAACACTAATGAATTTTTCAAGTACCTTACTGGCTTACTCATCAATTATATCCTTATCAAAATTTGAAGGAATACAGTGCACAATGCAACATCATAACATCAAATTTTGAGTGCCAATGAAAAAGAGAAGTTGCATCTTGCGTGTATCTGAATGAACTGAAAGTATAGAAACGGACACAAGTGAGAGCCGAATCAGTAGGAGACCAAGCTTTAATGTTTAAATTCAAAAAGCAAACTTCTAAAACGTTCATTTCAATACCAGACTCCTAAACAAATAATGGGAAACATACCGCTGTTACTGCAATGAAAGTTCTGAAGATATGCAAAGCTTCGAGTCAGCTCCACCACTTATAATGCTATCACCTCTCCACCAGGCAGTAGATAATACCTAGGTTGAATAAACCAATTATGTTTTAGGGATCATAGATTTTTAGCTTAAAATCTTCAAATGGTAATAAAAATCAAGTTAATGGAATACCTTGTCCTTGTGTGAGTCAATGATAGTAAGTGGCCACTGTAATGCAGAATGGGTTGGACATGTGAGAACTAAAATGCTGTGCAGATAATACATAAACAATTGAAAAGGAAAAGAGGATTTGTTACCGCTGTTCTCAAATCCCATAACATAACTTTTCCATCGTAGGATGCAGAAACCAAGTGAAACCAGGATTTATCATGCCATTTGCAGGCAGATATCCAGGAACTGTGTGACGAGAACTGGAAGATAGGTGCCAAGGAATCTGCCCAACAAGAAGTGTATGTTAGAGACCCACTCGTTATCTGCTTCGTTAAATACACAAATATGCTCATCCATGCATGTGTGGTGGGAGGGGGGAGGAAGGGGGTGGTGATTGTTGGCAGACACTGGTTTGAGCCATATAGTCACCTGGTTTCCGAGGGTCCCATATCCTCAATATAGGATCAGAACCACCAGCAGCAATGAGGGCAGAACTTTCGCCTCCAACATCAAGACAGTTAATGGCTTTCCCAGAAAACTGCAAAGAGTAGTGGATGGTAACTATAATTTATTGTACTCTATATAACAATATGCGTTGACCAAAAAAAAAAGGCAGGTTTCAGTAATAGGTAAAGATCACTATCGTAGAAGCTCGTTATTACAAATGTGAGTTGGTTTTGTAATATCAGAGAACACAAGTCAAATTCACTCCTAAGTGCTTGTTAAAAGAATAAGGGATCCATGTCACTCACCATGTTCACTATATCTTTGCCTGTCTCGACATCCCAACTTCTAATAGATCGATCCCAAGATGATGAATAAATTGTGTCATTTTTTGGCCAGACAACAGAAGATACGCATTGTGTATGCCCAATGAGTGTAGATACTGCCTCCCCCTGTTCAAATAGAACTGTTTAAAAACCACAAAGCTCCAACTTATATAGAGGCTATTGAGTAGCATTCAAGGCCAAGGGACAGCATAATTTCTAATTGTTTATGAGGAACTTTTATGGAGACAACACAATTTCTATGCTATTCAATAAAAGGGTTCCACTTGCAATAAGAATTCAAGTGAAAAAAACTTCAGAATCTTATTCCTAAAAGCATGAGTAGATCCCTAGATTCACCTCTGTTTGAGGATCATCGTCCTTTTCCTCTTTTTTCCCTTTTTTCCTTTTTTTAATGGATACTGTTTCACTAACTGCATCTGAATCATTTGCCTGCCACAAATTGATCGTGCAATCCCAGGAACCTGAACACACCTAAAAATCACATTTTAAGAAGGTTTAGAAAATGATTTCTTGGAACTTCAAATGCAAATTGTAAGAAGAGTAAACAAATAAAAATAGAAGCAATAGACAGACCATTTCTCCAGAGGGCTGTGCAGCAATGCTCTGGACAGAAGCATTGTGTCCACGTAAAATTTTATAGGCTCTAATCCTCTTTGGTTGTTCCAGGATCTCATCAGCATCAATCTTCCAAGCAAAAAGGAGAATTCTCAAGAGATTAGCACTTTATCAGGCAAAGAAACTTCATTCTATATCAAGAGCAAAGGCATTCTTATTACCTTCCAAAACCTTACAGTTCTATCTTTTGAAGCAGTCGCCACCAGTTCATCACCACCATTTACAGCACCTAGTAAGAAAAATAATATTCAGAAAAAATAAAATAAAATAAATAAATAAGAGGAAAATGAACACATGGAAAAGAAGCAAGAACACATCAAATAGTTTTTATTATCGGCCAATAAAGATCTGAAGCAATAGCAATACCAGTGCATTCCAAAAAAATAAACAATGTTGTCTATAAATTTATTAATCATGAAGCAAAGACCAATACAATTCCTATTTTACACAGCATTAGAGTAATAGACCCATTAGATGTTCTACATTCAGCAAACTCTCAAATAAAAATTAATCTTTACACAAATGCTCGAGTGTTTTGTCAAAATTCACTACAGCTGAGCTGATATTTGGATGTTGCAATAAATAATTCAACGTATTGATAGAAATCATCTCCATAACCCATACCTTTTGGGTTGATAACACAAACAGAAGTCACTGCACTAGTATGCCCCTTCAATACATGAGTACAAGACCAGCTTCTTTCCATAACCTGGAAATGGTTAATATCAATCATACCTATCTTGTTCCAAAGGCCTAAAGTGCTATGAGTATAATAAAAATAGCAAAAACTACTACAGCTAGTTCTTACAGATTACCTTCCTACACCATCATAACATCCTGTTACAATGAACCTGTAAGATGACATACACAAGAATATGATTACTGAACAATAGAGTGATATAACTCAAAAAATACACTTAACAGCAAATTGATTAAACTGCATGATATTATAGATCCCAAAAATAATGGTCAACAGCAGATTTCTTCAGAGTAAAGGGAAAAAAAATGACAGATTAAAAAGGTACAAGACAAGAAACACATATATATAAGTCACAAGACCCAATTACATGTAGGAAAAATAACGCCAGGGATGATCTTTCTTACTTGGAATTTGAACCATCAACAGCACTGACCCAATCATCATGCAAAGAAGGTTCTTCTTCTCTCCTTGGAGCTACTGCCTTAATGTATTCAATATCTAATATCTTTTCCTGTAATTAAAAACACCAATTATTTAGACCAAAAGAGGATATTTACATAGAAGTTAGATACAATTGATACGAAATATTTCAAACAGCATCTGGAGTGTTGCCAATGTCATGGAATGATTTCAAGGCACTTGGAAGCACATCATTTGTGATGAAGTTATCACACTTCAGTTAATGTGTTGTGTGTGCACCCGTGAATGTATAAAGAAATCAGGTGACGGTGAGGGGAAGGTACACCCAATAATCTTCTGGAATGCAACAAAGGGCAATATATCTGCCACAAACAGATCATTACATAGACTATACAGGCAGTAGAAACCAATAATGAAAACTCACAGCAGAAATTTTCTTCGCAAGGAGGAACTCCTCAAGTGACATCCTAATTAATTCTCACACCGAATGAGAAAATCAAAAGGCTCGGGTTTCCAATCATCATCCCCTGTTAATAAATTGGCAAATATGCTTCAGTATACAGACTAAGCAGCTAAACAGAAGAAATGCATAGTTTAAACTAACTATCAACATGAACTGAGGTCTGTAGTAGTGTCCTTGAATAATATGATGCATTAAAAGAGAAACCGAAAAATCTAGTATCAAGTTTAACAAATTATTACAAAACTAGAGCTCTAACGGATGATATTAGCACCAAATCAATTGCCATGAGCATTTCGGCCAACATTGAACTAGAAATCCAATACATGGATATCGTCCAAAATTCGAACAGAACTAGTGAGCTTGACGATTACAGCTTTGAGAAGTTGTTGACGACGGCAGAGAGGCCCAAACGGGTGAGGTTGGACGGGATGGCTATGAATAGGCGGGGCTTTGAATGGAGGATTCAGCTTCGTCACAAACCGGACTGTACCCCTTTGCTGCCCTCTTCAGCGCTATATCCATATTCATCTCTAAGGCTGTGTGTTGTGTGAAGAGAGAATATTGAGGACGAAAGAGCTTGGCGGGAGAGGGTGGACAAGTCGATAGACAGTGCTAATGGCGTCGCCGGCGTGAGAGCTGATGACGGCGGAGACAGAGGTGAGAGAAGGAGAAAAATGGTGTAGAAAGGGCGAGGGAACTCAGGGAAGGAGGCGGAAGATTTTTAGGGCAAAAAGAAAAAACCAAAATTTTCTCTAATTTCTTTTTAAGTTTAACAAACACAGCATGCCTATGTGGCAGGCCACGTCAGGAAATTTTGACATAGGATGATTTTTCTTTTTTATTATTTTATTACTACTCCTACTCCCACTCCCAAATCTCAACTTTTACTCCCTCTCAAAATTTTGATGTTAATTCTCATTGGCACTCGCAAGATAAAAACAACTTTTTTATTGAAAACACAAGATAATAATAATTTATCATCATTTATACATGGGAGTATAAATAAGGAATCCATGTAAGTAGAACTCAAATTTTATTTTGGGGAGGATATCAATTACTATCGCATTCATGTGTAACAATTCAAAATCATATAGGAATTGATAAATTATATTAAAAATATCATAGCACTAGGTTTAATTGAGATAATGTTGACAAAAATCAAACTTGTAATCTTATGATACGAGATCATGCTCCACACAATCACATCATCATCCATTGTTTTTTTTAAAACAAGCTAAGGATCACATGGGTTTAGTTAAGACTTTATATATTAGTACTTTAAACAATTGTTATATGTTTCGGAAATGCGCTCATATGCGATCATCCATAATGCCATGCGATTGTGTGGCCCAATTTGCATCGTTTGATCATTTGCATCCAAAGGCGCGGGACAATCTCAATGCATCATGTATCACATGAAAATTCACCACAAGGGCCTCAATATGCACCACGCACTAGCACGTAATGCACCCCGATAACGGGTTTTTGAACCCGCCAACGAATTGACACCCCCGTTGAGTGGTATAATACAAACAGATGCACAATTAATCACTCAAAAATACACCATAGAGCACTCAAAAATGCACCACACACTAGCACGTAATGCACCCCGATAACGGGTCTATTGAACCCATCGACGGTTTTGACACACCCGTTGGGTGGTGTAATAACAAATCAAAGCACCATTAGTTCACTCAAAAATGCACTATGAAGCACTAAAAAATGCACCACACACTAGCACGTAATACGTACACCGTCGAAATATACATGGTGCAAGAAATTACGAAATTACCACCGCATAATTTCTCTTCTTCATTGATTTCCAGCCGTTTGATCTTAGTTCATCATACGGTTCTAATAAATCCGCAGGGCTACACGGGAGACTAAAACCGCACCTCAACTCTACTCTATGTTTTTGTTTGATTTTAATAAATGTGTAATTTTTAGAAGTAACGTAACTTTCTAAACAATTATTTTATATTTATTTTTAATTTGTATGAATAGAGTCATGTTGATCAATTCATGTATTGAATTAGTATCATGATTTTCATGAATTGAATTAGTACTATGAATTAATTTATGTGTTCAATTGAGTTATCATGATTTTCATCATTTTAAATGTTTTGTCGGTAAGAGGAGGAATAATTTTAAAATTTAAGCTGAGATTCAACCTTTTAGAAACAATGAATTGAGTTAGTACATGCAAACTATATTTGCTACTTGAAACTTTAGGCTGCGTAATCTTGATTATTTTATATTTTCAATTTGACTCCTCTTGTTATACTTGACACGCTTCACAAAAAAATTATATTATTTGAGTTCAACCATAGCGATTTCTCTAATAAATTCAAATATGTAATAATTTATCAAACTTATTGTGACAACATGATTTATTTTGGAGTTAATTCCCTGAATGATCTCTTGACTATTTTTATTTATCAATTTTTATTCTTCGACTTTCAATTAGATCATTAATAGTCCCTTGACTATTTATCTTTATCAATTTTTGTCATTAAATTTCAATTTAATCATAAGTAGTCTATTGATTAATGATTTTTTCAAAATTGATCATCTAGTCAAATATCATTTTAATAAACATTAAATTTAAAGGTAATAATGTAAAAATAACTTATTGTTGAAATGGACATATTGAGTTCATAAATTTAATATATTGAGTTCATCATTGTAAATTAATATGATGAGCCAAATTATTACATCACACATCATGACATCATCATATCATGACCAAAGTCCAATTTAATCAATCAGGGTGGTGCAAGTCGAAGATGAAGATCAATGCCAACTCCGCCGTCGACCTCTGAACTTGTTGCAGATTTTGCAGGGCCGTCCGTATTATTATCCCTACAATCTGAAGCTGGAAAAGCCGACACCACCGCCACCGGCGACCTGCCGATGTGAAATCCGGCGGCACCAGAAGTTGCCGGATATCCCAGAGGTACCACCGAGCATATCTGCTGATTCCAAGCGGAAATGCCGTCGAGCACGACAAACGACGGCCTTGATAATGTCGGGGCAGCCAATCTGTGCCGCTGATGGTGCCCGCCGGCCGCCGCAGATAACTCGGCGAGCTTGGCACGCTGGCGTTCCCTCTTATGCGCGTTCTGGTGGCCTCCCAGTGCCTGGGAACTGGCGAAGCCCCTGCGGCAATAGTGGCACTCGAACCTCTTAGTGCCGCCGCGCCGCGTCGGTACCAGGTCGGAGGACTGTCGGAGGGAGTGGGCCGCGGTTTGTCACCGGAATACCGATGAACATCCTCTCCCCTGATGATGAAGAACTATCTGACATTTTAGCTGATAAATTGTATGTTTTGTGCAGGTGAAAGGCCAATTCTAATCGCCAAAGAATTTATAGGATATGAAGAAACATAAGTTCATGCAGATTGATAGGGCCTAGCTAGCTTTAATTTACGTGACATGCATTCATAAAGTTTTAAAATGTTACTTCAGGCCTAAAGTTAAGTAGGTGGAGTATAATTATCGTATCAAAATGTCATAATTTATCTTTCCGAGCTATTAGTACATTCACAATAGTAGATTTTAAGTGATTTTGCACTTCAAATCTGGTGAGAAGGTTTTTCAACAAAGGGAGAATAAAGGTTTTTGATGGGTTTGTATTACCACAATCATTGATTTCTAGTGGGGCTCGTCAGGAGAGAGAAAAGAGCGGAGAAAACAAAGCCTACTAACAGCCTTAAGTTGCCAAGCACCTTGTGCTCAGATGTCATATAGTGACTCTTCCATATGCGAGGTCATATTTGAACAGATACTACAATGTAATAGATAAAAGTTATGAAATGTTTATTATATATGACAATAGTATCGGGTACGGGTATAACTGTGTATACTTTGGTACCAATTCAGTAATTATTAATACAATAAAATAGTAGGAATAAGGTTCAAATTGACCACTGAACGTAACCTGAAAATGCAATTAGCCACTGAACGAAAAAAAAATGCAATTGACCACTGACACACAAAAAATGTGCAATTAGGCCACTGAACACTCTAAATGTATGCAATTCACCGGATAGCAGGTTACCATCATTTTAGCAGGTTACATGCTTACGTGCGGCTGAGTTGGCATTTTTATAAATTTTAAATAATTTATAATACTTTTAATAATAAATTTTTTTAAAAAATTAAAAATAAATAAATTTTTAAAATTAATTTGTTTTAATAATTTTTTTAAAAAAAATTATTAAAATTATTATAAATTATTTAAAATTATTAAAATGCCAACTCAGCTGCCACGTAAGCAGGTAACCTGCTAAAATTGATGGTAACCAGCTATCAGGTGAAATTGCACACATTTGAAGTGTTCAGTGGCCTATTGCACTTTTTTTTCGTTCAGTGGCCTAATTGCATTTTTTAGGTTTTATCGTTCAGTGACCAATTTGAACCTTATTCCAAAATAGGTAACAGTAGACAATTATATTTCGGTATTATCGATACCTGTTATAGTATTATAATATATATATATATTAATATAAAAAAAAAAAATTAAAAAAAAAATTTTGATGTGGTTATATACGTTTACCCATAAAATGTTATCTTAGAGTACAATCTATGCTTTTCACACTGATATGAGACAACATGGCCAAGTGTAGTTAAGTCCTTAAAGAATATGTATTCGGATTTTTTTTATGTTTTATTATATATATATATATAATATTATGATATATATATAATATATATATATATATATATGTTCATGGTCCTGTGGTGTCACATGCAAAAACAGAGACTGAATGACTAAGAACCCTATCTTTATCTGAGGTGTAGGGGAACACTAGGGGCATGTGTGATTAAAAGCTTGGTCATGACCTAAAATGAAAAAGGAAACTATGTTACAAAGTGAGTACTTGGTAGTACTACGCATTTTGAGACTAGCTAGGGGAGTCCCCCTCAATTTAGAAAAGGAATTGAATGAAAGTTTTAATTTGATGTATTTTGGACAGAAAATGATGATTACATATACTTATCTTTTTTTTTATTTAAAGAATTCAAGGATATAGAGGTACGAGCCTATCGAACAGATCATGTTTAAGTAAGGATTGTCTTTTTTTCTTCTTCTTCTTTCTTATTAATAACTCAGTTTTCAGCTCATGATGTACACTGAGTCTCCATAAATATACCGTTGGAAGTAAGATTTTAAGTGATGTTTCTCATTCACTAAACGAATACCTAAAGCTAATGATTGCCATGCTCTTCTTAGGGTGTGTTTGGTTCGCACATGAGAATCAGAAATCGGAATGGGTATCAAATACTTGGTAAATGATAATGAGTTTTGGTGAAAGTATTTTGCATGTTTAGTAGGAGGGGTGAAATGGATGATTAGGCTTAAGGATGAATAATGGGATGAAACCCTTATACTCATCATCATCATCATCAATATTTGTTTTTGAAATTTATTTAACATGCTGTAAATAAACTCTAGAATTGCATAACAAAAGCAATAAAATAGACAAGAGAGTTTTGAGAAAATAGATTTGATTGTGGTTGGACTACTAATTGGCATTCTGTATTGAGAGTAGAAGAAGAATTCACGCTACAATCGAAAGAGAGGTCAACATCAATTTTAAGTTAAAAAAATATTGGTAACTTTGTCTCAAAGTTATTTTTTTTTCTTTCTAAAATTCATGGAATGAATCCAAGAGGAATGTGATCTAATTCCCTCAAATTGATGGAATTTCATTAACAGAATGCAATTCCTCCAAATTAAACGAATGAGTTTGATTACCTTCAAAATTATGTGGAAATGAAATTGTAATTCCTTATGGCATGTTTGGTTCATGGAATAGGTTAGGAATGGAATGACATTCCTTGGAATAGCCCTATTCCATTGTTTGTTCGTCACTTTGTCATGTGAATACTATTCTAGGAATGATCTATTCCTTTTGCAAGGGGAATAGCCATTCCTAGGGGGGGCCTTGGTATTAGCTATTCCATGCTTATGGGGAATAGCTTTTATATTAAAATGCCAAAAATACCCTTACATACATGGTTATTATATATATAATATACACCACACACACACACACATTATATTATTTCCTATTTTATCCGTAATTAAATTATTTTCTATTACACACCGTCGCAGCCACCACCCACCCACCACCACCACCCCACCACTACCACCATCATCACGCCGCAGCCGCTGTCGCCACCACACCGCACTACCGCCCACCACCGCCACCACAGCAGCCCACTACCCACACTACCACACCCCACACCACCACCAACCACTGCTACCACCACCAGCACCAATACCCCACCACTGCCACCACCTAACGCCACCACCACCACATATCTCTATAAGGGTATTATGTTTTAACATAATTTTTATTTCTATTCCTTAAACAACCAAAACTTGTAATATAATTCATAAAGTCTATTCCTTCCGCGAACCAAACAATAGAATATAATTCCTATTCTATTCCTGGTCTATTCCATTCCTTATGGAATAGCATTCCTATTACCCCAAAATTCATTCCGTGAACCAAACGTGCTGTTAGCTTCAACCAAACGCCCTGTCAATGACTGACTATTTGGATCCCAATCCAACACTAAAAAAGTTCAAACAAGGAGTCGAACTTTGAATTAAACTCTTTCCAGAAATTTCATAAACTAAACACGTTTTTAATGGATGTTGAAGGCCTGCATGTATATGGACAAGCTAAGAAGACATCTCTCTTTGTGTTACAAAAGAGTCTAGGTGTATATAGACAAGTGTGGAATACTTTCCAACATGAAACAAGTGCATAAAGGGAGACATAGGTTGGTGGTGTGAAAGCCCGGCCTGCTGCCCTATCCGAGGATTATGTTACCTTTTCGGACGTGACCATCAAAGCCACATCCACGTACGGTCGGCTTGCGGTGTCGATTAATGATTCGCCCAAGAAGATTGCAAATCACCAACTAATGTTCTTCAACTCCTTCCTCAACTCCCATTGGTGTTTTGTGCCCATCACTTGAATGCATCCTTGAATCGTCATTCCCTACATATATCGCATAGTACATGCTATACACAATATATATATGACCTAGCTACGCTTATCTTTTACACAATTTAATAAAATTTGTATTTTACGACTGACATACCGCTGAGTAGGGACCCTTAGATCGTAAGGTAACTTTCCATCTATTTAGCTTAGATTGTTGGATAAAATTTGTTGATGATATCATAGTATAATAATGCTATAGAAAAAAAATTATGGTCTACCAAACAACATATTTCACCTGGTGTACCGCTAAGTGGAGGGACCCTTAGATGGTACCGGTAACTTTCAATCTATCCAGGTTGGTAGATGAAATTGTTGATGATATATGTTGTTTCTCTTATTTCATAGTTAACTAGTATTATTGATTTTATGACTTTCGACAGTTGGCCAACACAATCGGTCGAACAATTGAGAGTCTCTGTTAGTTTGAGAGAATTCAAAATATGCAAACTCGTAACTAACCCTAGTCTTAACTTCTTTCACAGTATTTTTATGTAATAATGATGTCCGCATGGGCAGCTCAGTTGATCATAGGAATGCAGTTTGGAAAGATTGATCAGGGATCGAGTCTCACCACCAGTACCATGTACCCTACCATTGGCAATCATGTCTGGTGCCATTTCATAGGTTTTGCCTCAAGGTTTTCACTTTCATCATCTAGGAACAAACTAAGGTAACGTAACTAAATATTCTTGGAGCTGAGTCACATCATAAGATTACAAAGAATCAAACATATGATCCACTAAAAGATCCTCTAGTCACCCGGCCCTCATCTAAGCTAAGGCTATACATTTAATTTACTTGATGTGCAATGCAATCAGGCCTAATAAACTTACCAACAAATAACGACATTGTACACTATCTTGTAATCAACGAAACATAATCATATATAGGACGACATTCTCAGTTAATTTAACCAACTTAATTAAAAACTATCTTATCATATAAAAATATATAGAAGACCATAAGTAAGAAACATGACTCTCATACTAAAAAATCACGAGTTCAATAACATTCTTATTAATTTAATTTGATTAATCACTAACAAATAAACAGTGAAATATTAACGAAAACAGTCACATATGTGGCACATGATAGAATTTTTAGAGCCAAATTGTCAATTCATTATTTTTCTCAATTAAACAAAATAATAGATTTATAGGGATTTATAAGATCCATGTTGATTAACATATATGACTTTTATACAAAGTACAATTTATTATAATATTTGAGTTGTGACATTTGTCCTAAGAGCATCATTATCAGTTGAGGTTATTTCTTAGTTATCTGTGGGTCCTAACATCCACTTCATCCTCCACCATCTTGTTCAAACACAAAAATTCCTTCTCCACACCAGTTTTGAGTTATTTCTCAGTTTTTTTGGATCCGACATTTAACCCACTATATTTTAATTATTTCTCTTACTTACTGGGCCCACAAATATACCATACTTTGCAGGAGAAATATTTTTGAAATAACTCCTCCCCACATCAGCTATTAACTTTAGGTGGAGAGAATTCGTGTAGAAATAATTCCTAAATAACTACTAGTGTGAATGCTCTAAGACTCTCAATCGTACTCGGTGCAACTGAATAACATGATTGTATCTGATATCGTGTACCTATCAATTAGTACTTTAAAATAATTGTCTTTGTATATGAATAATCCATCATGTAGCGTCCTAATAGATTTATTTACTGAAGTTGCTTGTTACATTTATTATGTTTTTTTTTAACGAGGATATTTAACCCAAACCCACAATTTAAGAATCATATCTCACTCATTCAATGACATTATTATGTTTATCACACCATTATATATGTTGTACGTACGACATTTATTCTTTACATTTTAAACAATTAAACCATTCATTCTATCCGTTTAACTGTCTTCATTTCACCTCCCCATATATAAAACAACCTTAAACACATGCTCGTATAGTACTGTTGCTTTTGTCATTTCCTCCATTCTCTCCGGCGACTCCCAATCGACATCCGATTGGTCAAGCGCGGGAAAACGGGAGGAAGTGAGAGAGCGAGAGAGATGAATAACCACTGCGTACTAGAAATTATGGAATTTTTGACCACCTAAAAGTAATCTTAAATCTGAGGCTCTTCTAACTACAAGAAGCCACGACCGAACTTCCAAGCCAAGAACGTATCATCTCCAACCCAAGGACCAAATCGAGCGGAGCATGGAAATCAAGCCAAGACGTTCCCTTGCCGTAAATGTGGAAGGTGCATGCGGGTAAGGATTGCAATGGCCCAGCGTTTCGGTGCTATATCATTGCGGGGATAGAGGACACAAGATCGCCGAGTGCCCCCAGCAGGCCAACCAAAGGGCGTTGCCACCACCCACAGGATCCGGAGGAGCAGTAGCTGAAGTTGAAAGTAAAAAGTGGCCGGAAATAGCAATAAAGATTTTTATGGATACCAAAAATGATCGGAATAAGACTTTCGACTTGATTTAAGATCACTTTCAGGTGGTCGAAAATTCCATAATTTTCAGTAGTGAACTATCAATTCTGGTTGGCGGCAAACAGGCCCGAATTCTCGGATGTCAAACGTTCGAACCGGTCCAGAAACCTCAACGCAATCACGTTGGGTGGCGTATGGCACCATCATCAGCTCCACCGCCGTTCCCGGAGGCGGATGTCCGGAGAAACGCCGAGAGGAAGAGAAACCGAAGAGTGGCGGTTTACAAGGCCTACGGCGTCGAAAGAAAACTAAAAGATTCTTTGTCCGACAGAATTCGTTGGTTGAAGAACAAATATTCCACCATGGTGCATGAATATTAGTTTTGTATGAAAACAGCTTTTTTTCCCTTGGGCGATATTACCCTCGGTCGTTGGAGGTTGTTTTTTTTTCGTTTCCCTCTCTCCTTGTTTAATTCTTGTAGAAGCTAGCAGATCCTAGTTTGGTAATTATGTAATTTTCTTCGATCTTCTTTATAGATACAAGGAGAATCAATTTATAGATACAAAGAGAATCAATTTGAAACCTCTTTGTTCTATCTTTAATGTCTATTCCCTTAAAGATCGGCTAGCCTAAATGCATATAATTACAATCGTAGTTAATATCATCCCTCGATATAATGCTAACCTTATTAATTAAGTAGGGTGACAAGTGATAAGTGATAATCTTCAATTATTATTGATTACTAATTGTAATAGCTAGTTACCACTAATTAGTAATTAATAAGGTAAAGTCACTTGAAATCCTTTACAAAATTTGATCCACGAATTGAAACAAAATCGTATTTGCAAGAAATTTTTACTGTGATATGTTGTGAGAGCTTAAATTAAACCCTAGTAATAAAACTTAAACTGTGAGTTATTATAAGTTTCACAATTAAATTCGATTCTTACCAATACTTTTACGTGGTTGAGCCTGTTGCACAAGATTTTTATAGTTGATTGATTTATCTTTCTATATAGTTTGCATGCTATTAAGTAGGAGCATAATTTATCAAATACACAATGTCAAATAATAGCTATGAATTACACTTGTAAAAAAAAAATGTAAAATATTTTAGGGTTTATGCATTGTAACTAATTAATAATTGAACTGATTAAAATTTCACAATGTATTGATGAGTTGGCATATTAAAATCATCAAAAAATCAATTATTTCCATGCTATTTAAACATAAAGGAATTTGAATTCTTGATCTATAGAAGTGCTTGGCCCCACACAATCTTTTTTTTTTTTTTAACAAAAAAAATAAATTAAACCCCCACCCCACCCAAACCATGATTTAATTAATAATCATTTAAATCACATCCAAGATAAAAATTAATTGCAAAAATATGAATAATATATATATATTATACTATTATATTATAGTACGTATACTATTAGATATAAGATTATATAATATTATTGTATAGGCTATTTGGTAATACTTTTAGTTGTAGCGATGGTACTAAGAGGGAGAATAATAACTAGTTTATATAACAATTAGACGATTGAGAAAGTGTTGTAATAACTGTTAGCTAACTTTTGATATAATTTATTTTACAAAAAAATAAAATAATTGAAAATGTTATTGGATAACTTTTGAATTTAGCATTTCAAGTTTACAAAAAAGTAATTAATCAAACATATATTGATTTTCACAAAGTCAAACAATAAGTGTTAAAAAACAAATTAGCGGATAGCTCAACAATTTTACCAAACCAAGACCACAGTGTACAATGCTTCAATACGGGTAAGTATTCACTTAAACAAATCCTTGGCTTAAACAATTTTTTTTTAATACGGGAGAAAAACCTGCAACCAATAGCTTGAACTTATGTAGATTAGCCGCAACCTATACAAATGAAGTATACAATTAAAGACCATGTGTAACAACTGATTGCAATATGTTGACAAAATGAAACTAAAGACCTATTACTACGAGAATCATACTCATCACCTAGCCACCAATTGCGATATTATAAATGATTAGATATATATATTATATATATAATATATATATATATATTATATTAATATATATATATATAATATATAGTTTATTATATATTTTTTTTCTTCCATAATTTTCGGATAGGGTAAAAAAAAAAATGACTACCCAGTGATTACCAATCTGAATTCTGAATATTTTTAACGTTGACTCAAAATTTATCCGTTGCCAGAAGAAATCATGGCAGACTCACGATCCAATAACTGCACTCAAGCATGGAAACACAGCCACGCGGAGTGGACCCCATCCTTGTGCATTCAGAATTGAATTCTCTCCCTCTCCAAACAAAGAGACGTTAGAAAATTTTAACCTTTTCTCAATAAACATTAAATAAAATCATTTGCATTTTCGAACAATTTTAAACGCATTCTCCATTTCCCCAATTCATTTTCTTCCCACTTATATTAATGCTTCGAACTTTGCAGCGACCCCACTCAACATAACCATATACCACAACACAGCGCAAACACCCACTTCATAACCCCTTCAAAGCTCAAACAAAACTCTTGGTACCCGGATTCCTCGATATTAAATTTGGGTTTCTGCTGCGTTTTGAAGTTGAATTCCCAGCTCATCCCAGATCTGTTTGTTCGGGTAAGTTAATTTCTTCGTTTTGGTTATTTTATCATTTCCTGTAATTGAATGTTTATTCCTTTTTGTGTTTTTGAGTAAAATTTCTGTGCTGATTATTGTGGAGTTTGAAGCTTGCTTAGCTTTGCAGAGGTGTTAGATTAGCTTTGATTCATTATGCCTTTTGTTTTAATTGTTAAGCATGGAATAAGACAGGAAACCTAATAAAGCTCAATCTTTTTGTAAAAAAAAAATCCATCCTCTTAAGACATGTATCTTTAATTTATCATGTTGGAAAGAATAATTCATGGATAATTTTGTTTGTTTTCATCAATTATTGCGTTGTTAAGGTTAATTAGTGGAAAGACCGCTCTGTTTTGTGGTGGTTGTACAATATAACTTAGTTCAAGGGCACTTAATGAAAGAATCTTGACTGGATCCTGTCCATTGCTAATAGCGATCAATTGTAGAATATAGAGAGTGGAGGAAGAATCTTGCCCCCAAAAGGCGAAACTCCCTTGGCCTCCACACACCGGCTGTCGACGGGGAGGTAGATGGGTTAAATACGGGACTCAACGACCTGTTAGGTTGTAGGGGGGACTATGCCTGGGGGCCCACAATCATACCACCCAGAACAAACTGAGGTCCCGTTCGGGGCTGGAGGGAGAACTCTTGTTAATGTGATGAACTTAGGGTCTAAGTATAAAAAGCCAAGTATTGATATGCTAAGAAGTGAAAAGTTGGTAAATAAAGTAATTTCAAGTTTGATTGAAGATGATTCATAATCTTAATGCTATAGTCTTGCTGCAATTACAGATTACTTGTTGCGGGCTTTAGGACGATCAATGCCAGCTCTGAAGTAACCATTCGAATCCATCAAATTTTGTATTTAAATAATTCTGCAGAGCGTTTGTGTGAGTTGGAAGCTAAAATTTCTTGAAATCTCTACGTTGAGCATGGGGCAGACGATTCATGGTTCCAAGAGGGAGGATGTTTATGTTGGTGGCTACCTTCAACTCTTTGACTGAATGCAAAATCACGAAAGAAGCTTGTTTTCGAGCAAGTCTGATTCACCAGGTAGGGTCGAAAATATGTTTTCAATCCTTTAAGGCCTCTTTTATCTTGTCGGTGGGCTGAAGAAGTATAGTTTTCGTCTGTATTCTTGTAGAGCATTCCAAAAGCAGAAAAAGAGATGTGACGGGAATTTTGCCAAGACAAGATACCATCTTGTCAGTGTACAATTAGAATGATATATTTCCCTTTTTTTTTTTTCTTCGTTTTGATTTTTCCAACGAACTGATGCTTTGGTGCAGATTGATGAGGACGAGATAAATGCTAGTTCGAGCTTTAAAGGAAGTAGTAGCTATAGTTGTGCCTCATCGGTGACCGATGAGGAAGAGTGCGGTGTGAAAGCTCCAGGGGTAGTAGCGAGGCTTATGGGGTTGGATCCATTGCCTCCATCGAACTTCTCAGAGTTCTACTCTACTCCGTTTTCAGATACACAGTCTCGACAAGGGCCATATTGGCACTCAAGAAATCTCGAGTATTCAAAGTTGGATTCAAAGCAGCATCAGAAGGTGATCAGCAGACCAATTGAGAAGTTCCAAACCGAGGTTTTGCCTCCTAAATCTGCTAAATCAATCCCGATAACTCACCACAAGCTTTTGTCTCCAATCAAGAGTGCCACGTTTATCCCTCCCGAGAATGCTGCTCATATCATGGAAGCTGCTGCTAGAATACTCGAGCCCGGTCCTCACGTTACAGCCAGAACAAAAATGCCCTCGGTTGGAAGCTCTTCAGGTCCCCTAAAAGTAAAAGATTTGAAAGAGAAAGTTGAAGCTTCTCAAAAACCGACTTCTCGAAGGCCAAGTGAAACTAATGCCACGAAATATCTCAAGGCACATTCTGCAAATAAAACTCGGGAGAGGGTGGTTCCTTCGGACTCAGAAGAAAGTTTTGGTGGAACGAAATCTAAAGGGAAGTCTATTTCACTTGCACTACAAGCAAAGGCAAATGTACAAAAACGGGAGGGATTGAATCCTAGCGGAAGTGGGCAGAAAGAATCAAGTGACGAGTTTTTCAAAAGCCAGCCAGTTACACAAAGAAATATTCATAAGAAACCATCTGCTCTTAATGCACCTAATGTTCTCCGGCAGAACAATCAAAAGCAGAACTGCTTTGCTGATAGAGGAAAGTCACCTTCAAAGCCTCTTGTTTCCAGCTCACAAGGAAAGAGAACACTCAGCGGGGATAGGGATTCTTCTTTTTCTCGACAGAAAGGTTCGACTAAAAATGCCGAAAACTCTAAACTTAGTTCAAGGAGGATGAGTTTAGAACTCAACAATGACAGAAAGGAGGAAGTATTCTCCAGCAAAAAAAGTGTAGTGAGGAAAAAACGGCCTATAGATGGCGATTTCCATTCCGAGAAAAATCCAACTTTGGGTAATGTGTCTTCGATTCATAAAAGTGGGAAACTCTTTCAATCTGGTGGGTTGATGGACAGGGAAGGTAGCTGTGCTGAAAGCAGCAAATGGAAAGGGACAGACATAGTTTCGTTTACATTCAATGCTCCCTTGGCACGTTCTATGGAGAAAAAATCTACTGATTTTAATGCAGATTATCGAAGTAAAAAGATGCATCATCATTCCCCCGATAGACTCAATAGTTTGAAGTTACCATTAGGACATGATAGCATTGGAGGTAACGATTTAAGCACTCTTTTGGAGCAAAAGCTTCGAGAACTTACCGAGAAAGTGGAACCTTCACTTCAGACTACTGTGTCAACCTTTCCAGTTCTGACACCTGGTCAGACTGCCTTAACCCCGACAACCTTTTTGCATGACAACAGTCAACAAGATGCAATGGACATCGATGATCCAGTTAGCCAACATCACTTTGTCTTTTCTTCTATCGATTCTCAGGAACTGACTATGAAGCACAAGCGACAGGTATATTTTAGTCTCTCACTTTCACCTATTTTCTTTAAACAGTTTCTTCTAGTTTCTGAGAACTTTCCTCCATTGTTCTTTATTATTAGTTTGAGAATTCTTGATTTTATTTTATTTTATTTTGACTCTTTAGGCAGTTGAGGGAATGGACCAGTATAGCAGCAACAGGGGTGAAATGAAAAAGTTGTTTGATCGTCGATTCCCAAGCCAGTATCTGTTCTCGAGCATTCTTGTTTTTCTGAAAGTTGCAATTATTCAGATACTGACAGTAATACTACACCAAGTAGGATCCTTTCCTACTACCCGTACTATTTACTTTCGAGATCACAACAAATCATGTAAAAAGATTTAACCTTTACGCTATGAATTCCAGGTAGTAAGCAAAGTTCATCAATTCAAGCTCAAGAAGTGATTGGCATAAGCCCTCTGAAGAGGTTCCATTCCAGGGAAGCCGATGCAGAGTTACTGGACTCAGCTTCTTCAACTTCCAGTGTCATCGAAGATGGGAAATCACCAGAATGGGGGCTAGAATATGTGAAGGAGATTCTTGGTAATATTGATTTGATGTTCGAGGGATTTGCAACGGGCAGAGATAGTAAGATAATAAATCCTCGCCTTTTCGATCAACTGGAAAGTAGAAAGGTGGCGAATGGCTGCTGGGGCGTGAGCAGAAAACTACAACGAAAAGTTCTGTTCGATTGTGTGAGTGAGTGGCTCGAGTCAATGTGCACGAGCTATGTGGGTGGTGGATACGACATGTGGGTAAAGGGTGTGTCAGTGATCACGAGAAAAGAGCGTCTGGCAGAAGAAGTGTACAGGGAAGTATCGGGGTGGAGTTGCATGAGAGACTCCATGGTGGATGAGCTCGTGGACAAGGACATGAGCACGCATCGTGGGAAATGGATGGACTTCGAAATTGAAGCGTTCGAACTGGGATTACAGGTTGAAAACCGCCTGCTGAATTCTTTACTCGATGAAGTGATCAGTGACTTGCTGGTTCTTTGATGAAACTCGAGCATTTCTGCTTAGAAATTGCCTCTCTGATCGAAAGGGCTCTCATCTTTCGACTTCATGAAGTGGTTAGTGACTTCATGATACATACAATTTGCGCGGTTTTGTCATCAACAAACTGGAAATTTGATCCAAGTTTGCCTTGATCTTCCTTTTAAGTTATTTTTGATGAATAATGTTGCTGGACTGCAAAATCCAGGATACATATTATTCTTCCTGTCATCCTGTGCTATATTCTTGTCCCCCTTCTATCTATTTCCCTGTTTTTGAAACCTCCTGTTTTATACATCATCCATCATTCATTCATTTTGATTTATACATATGTGTTCCCTTTTGTTCTGGTAATTCCCTGTTAGATGATGCTGCCAGAATTCCAAAAATCATATTCAGTTTCATAGGTTATAATATATCAATAAATGTCACCATCCAAAAATCATATTCAGTTTAGATGTTACTTGTTAGTAGATTTTCCGACCTTTGTAATAGTAGACTTGTTGACCTAGACATCAGTGGACTTCTCGACCATTATTGCTAGATAGGTCTGTTCTATTGTCACCTCACCGATCATCGTCACATCAACAACTTACACGTGTCATGATGACTAACCTAAATGTATGTATTTTAATTTCTAAGGTTATAAACAATATAAAAAAACAATTAAAATAATTTGACCATGGTACATGTAGTAATGATTGCACGAACTCCTGAACAGAAAATTAAAGATTGCATTGAAACAAATATGTGGATATATGGAGAGTGAAAGAGACAGTTGAATCCAGCAAACCAACATAGCTCACATGCTCATTCAATCACTCAACTTCAACACAATTTTCTGAAACGTCGTTCAAACCTCTCAACAACGTAAATCAATCAAGGACATACCTTCTTGCTCCGCTAAAACAAGTAATTTTTCTGTCTCATTCAATTCAATTCAATTCGTTTTTTTTTTTGGACCCGCAAATAAATTAAAATTATTCACTTTCTTTTGTTAGGCAAAAGAATACAAGGAGCTGAGCGGCTTAAACCGAGAACGCTAGTAAACAATTTTGATCCCACAAGCTAAGGAATCAAAATTCAATCTAGTTGTAGTTATCCAGCTAAGTCATCTAGCATTAGTCCTAGCTCCCATTTAATAGACTGTTAAATTGTCGTGAATTACTCGTCCACTATCTTGTTAGGTGTAGGGCTCTGGGGCGAAGAAATTTCACCAAGAAGGATACATTTACCCGGTAAATGAAGGATATTTATAGTTAAACTTAAGTAATTATGGGTCTAAAACACAATTATGGCTTAATTAACATACAATTACCAAACACAATCATCTTCCCATGCAGGTTGCTAGTAGTATTTCATGAACCATTAGCTGTATTAGTATTAGTATTATCATCCAGGGCCACGCGAACATGTCATCTAAACCATCCCAGAACTCATCATATCCTTGAAACGCATCATCACCCAAACCCAGTTCACCCAATCGTCGTCGTCGAAGATGGAGTCGCCGGAGCCGGCGACTGGTAGGTGTACATTCCCAGGGTTGTGGTTGCTGCAGTCTGGCCGTCGCTGTAGCCTTCACTCTCCGGCTCAGGACCACTTTCCGAAGGTGCCCCCTCCCACCATTTATTGCTAATAAAGCCCCACCTGCATCGTCTTCACGGGTCATTTCATCGAACACCTGGCAGTCAAGTTGTCGATTATTATCGCACGGCTCAGGCGAGAAGACATCGTTTTCACCGCGTCCTTTGGGGCGAACGCTTTCCCGTCCTTTCCGGAGCACTCCGAAGCATTAATGGCGGTCCGCCGTCGCTGTTGTGAACCGCCGAACTGGATCCCTGACTGCCGGGGGGCTTGTGTTTATTTCTAAAAGACGCGGTTGCGACGTGGAAGGAGGCGTGTTGTACTTTTTGGCGACGATCGGCTTACACGCCCTCCTCTTCTCCGCCGGCAGCCGCCACTCCTCGGCCACTTGCACCGCCATGGGGACGTTGATGCTCAGCCGGAAACTGTAAATTTGCGGCTGAGATGAGAATTCCAGTAATTCTTGATTTCGTTATCTGTTCGTCCCGGCAATTGACTTGCTATCAATGACCACCTGCAACATTATTATACATAAACATCTTTAAATAAGATTTTGAAATGATAAAATATTTATTACTCATACAATCGTGTGAATAAATTTGAAATATATTCATGTATGTAAATACTGTTAGCTTGTTAGTTAATTGCCTTAATTAGAGAGTATAATTAATTGATAACATTATTGTAAAAATGTGCTGTTTGGTATAATTTCTTTTCTAAAAAAGAATAACTTTTTTTGTATGTGATTACTATTCGAGAGTGTGTACGGAGTAAACCAGATTCGAATCCATAACTTGGGTCTGCCAAATTAAAGCATGTGCTCCATCTCAACTAAAAGCCTAAACTGATAGTTAGATTGCACAGTAATGGCTATATGCTCACACTTACAAATATGTCAATTATCAATGTCATTCATTAATTATTAGTGTGTAAATGTTGGCCCTCAATTTTTAAAACGCAACATATATTGTCTCTTCCCTAATAGGATGAAGGAGAAACATTGTTGTCGACGGAAGGAGAATAAACAAAGAAATAAAAATAGAAGGAAAAAAACGTGGTCTTCGAACAGGAAAAACAACAGGTAACCACATTTACACTACTAATAATTTAAAAAATAGACCATATATGTCACGTTTTGAAAATTGAGAGACAATATTTACACCACTAATAATTTAGGGGCAACATTGATAATTAGCATATTTGTGAGGATTTGGGGGCATAAATAACAATTTTCCATATATATAATGGGAAAATGTTACATGTACTTCAATTTTGTACTCCCAACTTGTATTTCCACACACAAAATCTTGATGTAAACACTAGTATTGAGATACACAAAAAAAAAACTTATCAGAATTCGCTACATCAGAAATAAAATTTAGAGAGTAAGATTAGAAAGTACATGTAGTAGAACTCATATAATGGTACGTTAGTGACAGATTTTTGTACCTTTTAGCTTATGGTGTCCCAGTCCTTTAGGGGTATAATTAATAAAGAGTAATATTTGAAATTAAGACTGACCTATTGCCCAGAGATGTATGTAATTTCACTATCGTCTCTTCTTCATCAGCAGTGAAGTTCCCCCTCTTTAAATCTGATCTCAGATAATTGATCCATCTCAATCTGCAACTCTTCCCACACCTCTGTAAACCTTTACACAAATAATGCCAAATAAATTACGAGGTAAATTGTCAAGATTTTGTAGTCTAATAACACTAAGGTTGAATTTTTATGTGGGAGTTGTGAGTTCGAGCTTCATTACAGTCACCAATCCTTCCAAGTTTCTTAACTTGACCGATTATATCCTAGACCCCTAAAACTCATATTTAACTGTATTGAAAAGATGACCCGTACAAATTCAAAGTACGTGGTCCTTTTCAATTTTGTTAGTGGTTTATGTAATCTCGATTTTTTTTTTTTTTTGACAACCAAGTTTCCTAACTTGACCAGATTATATCCTAGACCCCTACAAACCCATTCCGAGTTATAAATCAGGGCAATTATAATTTGAATACGTACTCAACACCAAACTGTATTCTTTTACTTGTAAAGAGTCCAACCCGAACTCAAACCACTGCACCAGTGTTTATTACAAGAACCAAACCCCACCATTAAAATAGTTAAAAAGTTGGTGGGAATGCCTAATTCTAATCATAAACTTTACTTTTTCAACCAGATGAATGAGTAATTAGGCAATATATAATGAACAAAATACCAGCATTCTTGGGAAGTGATCTCCAAGAGCCTTCTCCATTTCGATGGATATAGTTGATGAGCCTCTCATCTTCTTCTTTGGTCCACCTTCCTCTATTCAATCCTTCTTTCTCACAACAAGGTGCTCTACCCATTTCGGAGAGTTTGAGGGGATCTGATCTGCAGTACGTACTCAATAATGCGTAGCTAGCTAGCTAGCTACTTTGTATATATGTTACGTTGATGATCCTTAACCAACTTTTGTATCTTGTGGGCGTAAGCAGATATTTAACAACGTAAGAAGGCAAGGGAGCTAAGGAAGTTGAAGAGATGTGGGACTACGTTGATGAAGATTGGTAGTTAAAGGTGTGGAATTTTTCATACATAGAGTAACCCTTGTTGTATACGCCACACACATATAGAGGCACACTCTAATGGGAATGGTCGTTCAGGAGAGAAATAAGAACTATTTACAGCTGTGATCAATGAATCAGATGTAATTTTTAAAAAACGACGCGGTGGTATTTTCGTAAATAATTCGAACATTAGTGAAGTAAATAAGTTATAAGTGCAAGTAGCTGATGCACCTCTGTAAATAATAAGTGTAAGTAAAATCACTAACAAGTGCAAGTAATTTACCTTGTTAACATTCGTGCACCTAGGTGCAACTAATTATAATGTTAAGTGTAACTAGTTAGTTATAACGTTAGGTTACTTAGAATTGATACCCAGTTTAAGTTTAACTTAGCTTGCACTTGTAATACATTTTACTTGCACTTGTACTACATTTTACTTGCACAAAGGTGCACTATATGAAACTATTACTTGCACTTGTAATACATTTTACTTGTAGTTCGATGTCCAATTATTTACAAAAATGTCACTGCATTTTTAAAAAAATCAATGTTTCTCATCCGTTAGATCAGAACACGTGGACAGATAGCATGCATTCTCATTTCTTTCCTGAGTGAGCCGTTCACACATGAAAGCACTCGTGTCCAAAAGAGAATCACCCTTAAGTGAGAACTTGTAAACTATTGCATGAATGCGCACAATCTATTCCTAAAGCATATAGTTTTCATTCGTGTAGTAAATTTTGTGCATTCGTAATATATAAAATGTGTGTCACTTTGTGTGTGTGTTAGGTGGAAAGAATATAATTAATAGAGTTCTATTACATGTACTCTCAATTCTTAGGACATCCCCAATAAGGAGTTCATCAACACAATTTAGAACAGTAAAATCTTCATGTATTGGATTTTGACAAATAGAAAAACCTAATTTTCAACAAATTTTTCTCCTGCAAATTGAAGCTTCATGTCAGAGAAAACCTACACAATCTGCAATGGGCCAACGACACGTGTTTACAGTACTTTGGTACTTGCAGTAAAATTCTCAAAATACACACACCCCTATGGACCAGCTATTTATTGCAGTGTCTGTGTATCTATTTTCTTTTGTTTTGGTCTTTCTCAATTTTAAATAACCACATCTTTCACCTTTAAAAAAAAATTACATTTTAAATATAGTCGAGCATATATGAAACAATAACGACAATTAATTTAATCGCTTTATATTTTAAATTTTTATGTCTTTGAATTTATTTTTAACCGCTTTGTATTTTAATTTTTTATACATTTGAATTTATTTTTAACCGCTTTGTAGTTTAATTTTTAAGCTATTAGTTGTTTAATTTTCATTTTATAACTATCGTATTAATTAATTAGGCTTACTATGTTTATTTTAATTATAAGTTTAGAAATGAAAACTTGCAATTTTTATGTATGCAATTCATTTATTGTTTACCTCTAAAATTATAAATTTTAAATCAAATAAATAAAAAAATAATTAAAATATAGAGATAAAATGGTGGGTCTACAAAAAGTTGTGAAAAAAACTTAAAATTAATGGAAAGAAGAGATTTTGTGATTGAATGAGATAGTAGATGATGAGGTGGATGTTAGAGTAAAATCCTCAACTATTGAGGATGCCCTTATTGTATCGATCAATTTTACTTCCTGATGTGATGGGTACTAATAAATTATTTTATTACAACTGTTTACATCAAAATTTTAAATATAAACGTAAAAGTTGGACTAGAAAAGGGATGTAAACAGTAATTTTCAGTTAAATATTCATTCTGATCTTTTTGGGCAGACATAGGTCGTACTCCAGTACATTGGACTGAGATTTCTTATATTGGAAAAGAAAATACATTATTGGGAGAATTTAAGCCCAAGATCCAAGAGGACGATAGTTATTGTCCGCACAGTTATATGAATCATATTCTAAATTTAATGCTGTTTTGTGTAATTTTTTATTTACGTGACCTGTTGCAATATATATTTTTAATTATTACTTATAATGTACATTATTTTAACATATAGTATATATTATCTTACGCCAAAAGCTTTATTATTGTAACTTATAATGTATATTATTCTAACACAGTATTAAAAAAAAGATATTAAAATAAAAAAAGAAAAAAAACAAAAACACTTAGTAGGGCAGTAAAGAACAAATTATGGAGAGTGAAAGAGACAATTCACCCTTTTTGGTGATCTGACAAATTTTACCCGTCCAAGAAATTCACCTGTATTCATATGCAGCAAAGGCCAACATGGCAACGTGGTCATCTTCATATCTTCGAAAGTTTAATTATATTGTATACATCATAACATCAATATACGATGAAAATGTATTTGACAGCCTCAAAATTTTGATTTATGAAAATGTTTATAGTCTGCTAGTATTTAATATGTAATTAATTAGATTAAAGTTTATAGTTTGAATTTCAATTGTTTTCTTCGTATCAATATACAAATGCTAGTAATAAGTGAAATTATATTGAGATATCATGAGCATGTGTATGCGTCGCGTTAGGTTGGTGATTTGATGTCTGAATTTTATTTAAAATATTTAAAATTTTGAATGATATTTTTTAAAGCATAATATGCATGTGAAATATTTTGAATTATCTTCAATTGAAAGAAAATTTTCAATTAATTGTATAACCCCATTTTTGGTAAACAAGCCATATCACTCATTTAGTTTTGTGGAAAGAAACCAACATACTTTACGGTTGATGGATGGTACTTATTTTAATTAATTTAATCATTATTGCAATTAGGTGAGCACATAAATAAAAGTTGAATCCCAACTATTGAATTTCTTGGTTTGATCTAGGGGTGTAAACGAGACGAGCCGAGCTCGAGCCTGGGTAGGCTTGAACTCGTGCTCGTTAATGGAGGCTCGGCTCGAGCTCGAGAACTGATGCTTGAGCTCGAGCTCGGTAATTTTCGGACCGCTCGAGCAGCTCGATTGTTCGAGTTCGAATTCGAGCTCGATCTTGAGCTCGAGTTCGAGCTCGATTTTGACATTGAATTTGACATATTTATACTTTTGGTTTAAAATTCAAACTAATTTTTTTATCCATACATACATAATACAAATCTTTTAAGAATTTTGAGTTTAAAATTCTAATTTTTAATTGTTATTAATATATATTATTATTATATTATATTATATCATTATATATATATTATATATTATATGGCTCGCAAGCGGTTCGTCGAGCCACATTCTAGGCTCGGCTCGAGCTCGATTACCAAACGAGCCGTTCGAGCTCGACTCGACTCATTTACACCCTTAGTTTGAGCCATAAATTATAACAACTTACTTAGGTTGGTCTTTCTTTTTGTGGTTCTTTGTCAATTAAGGTTAAAAGAGAAGGGGGCGCCAGTTCAAGATACCTTCTTTTTTAATTTTTTAGTATTTTCAAGATTTCACTGTCAGAACAATAATTAATCCCTTCGATGGACTGTAAGCACCGCTTTTGAGTGTGACAGTTAGCCTGGAGATTTAAAGTTGCTCCATACCCAAAACGGAGGATTGGACCACATACATCCTTATTGCGCGCTATTTGTTCAAAGTTCAAACCAAATTTAATTAATTCTATACTTGAATGCATCTTCATCTACTTCAACCCACATACAACCAAATATCACTATCACGTACTACTCTTCCATTAAGCTCAAAACAGCAAAGTCAATAGTGAACTTCAAGAGACTTTAATCACTATTGTTGCTATATAATAGTAGAATTAGAGAGCGACCCAAAACTGGCAATATAATGTAGAGACTGGATTGATTGCCATTACTACTGGCTAGAATGTGTAATTTGGATTTTGGAGTTCAAATTTTCTATTTACTGGCAAGAATGTAATGGTCACGAGGATACTTTGTTTTGTTAGGGTCACATAAATTCACAAGATAAGGTTTCTCAGTGCACACCATTAAGTAATGGGCGGCAGGTTTTCATAAACTAATATAGTTGATAACCGAGTAGTTACCAAGTTAACAGTCTGACTAACTTGGTTGGTATTATCCAACATATATATTCTTGTTTGTTTAGTACCAATTGTTATACCATGGGCCAGGATTTCATATTGCATTGTGAACCATGATACAAAATTTTTGTACCTTCCATTATACATTATGTACCTTAACAATTTCTGTAGTGTGATGCAAATAACTTTGATAATTGCTGAAACATAATATGATAGCTACAGGTACAGAAACTAAATTGCAGGTACAAAATGTGTCAACTATAGATACATAATCTGACTTGATAATTGTTGACACATAATATGATAGCTACAGATACATAAACTATCAACTGCAGATATAATGTGTCAACTATAGATACGAAAGCTGACTGTGGTAATTGCTACACATAATACGATAGCTACATGTACAAGAACTATCAACTACAGGTACATAATGTGTCAACTATAAATATAGAATCTGAATGTTATTTTTGGACTAAAGTCTACAATGTAAGGTAGACAACCCAGATCCATGGTATAATTTGTCATTTACTACCAATCATTATTTAGTACCAACCATGGTTCACACAAGCTGTGTGAATCATATTTTGTATACTGTAAAATAGTGTACATTCGGTACAATAATAATGTACTTATAATATATTAAAATTTGCTGCTTAGTACTCGGTTAAAGTCATTATAATGGTTGTCGTTTTAGTGTGCAGTACAAAGACAGAATATAAAATTACTAAATGGGCCGGGGTTGCTAATTTGCTATTGTATATTTGTATAGCCCAGAAAACGTTTATATTTATTAGTTATCCGTGAATTATCAATCATTGTACTAATTAAATCATATGAAACACTATAATATTAGTACATGTACATAAAATAAAAATAAAATTCCAAAATCAACATTAAGAACATGAAACTAGAATTAATAAAATTATTTAGTAGTAGTTATGGAATCACAACTATTCTAAAACCTTCAGTCATGTAATAGAAAGTATTTTTTTTCTTCTTCACATAATACCCCAGAGCTGAGATCTCCTCTTCATCTAATTAATCTGACAGTAATTAAGGTCTAGAGGAAGAAGCACAGAGCCAAAAACATGAGACTAAGGTTGTGGAAGACAGCCTTGGAAGCCTGGAATGCATTGTTCTCTTCATATTGAACATGCTCAGCCACATTAAAATTACCTGTATCAACAATCTTTCATCATCTTAACAATACATAAACACCCACAAAAACAAAAACATACAAATACTAAAATTTTCACAAAATAGTATTAATTTCGTCACTATATTGCCAAGCACCTTGTGCTTAGATGACATGTAGTGACTTCTCCTATATGGAAGGTTATGAGATCGAGCCTCAGTGGAGGCGTTGTTGACTTGATACTGCAATGTAATAGAGTCAGTAGCATTCAAATTGCTCATAGCTGACCAGTTCAAGCCAAGCAGGTAAAATAGACCGTCTTATGATCCGATGCCAAACCATACTCGTTGCCCCATAGCTGACCAGTTCAGGCCATACTTGTTGCCCCATAGCTGACCAGTTCAGGTCAGGCCATACTTGTTGCCCATAGCTGATCAGTTTAAGCCAAGAAGGTCAAATAGACCGTTCCCACTGAGAATCGAACTTAGAATTTTGTGATTACCAAATCAACAACAGGACTAACTTTGTTGGGGACCCCAAAAAAAAAAAAAATTACTTTTCCAAAAAGAATTTGAATGCAATGGAAGATGAAAACACACAAACACACCTCTATTAGGGCCATAGCTGCATCCTTCTTTGATAGTATGCCTCACATCATTGATGGTAGCCTTGTTGTAAAACTCAAAGTCTGAAAGAATAGCTTCGATGCAATGAAGGATAAGGTCTGTTTCTTTTAAGCAAGCTCCATTGCAGAATTCATCTGTGCAATCCGGCGGCACATGAAGCTCTCCACTCGCACTTAATCTATAAGCTTCCTCACAGCTGCTGTATATCTGCAACATTATATATGCAAAAAACATTCATTTCAATCATTCAAACACAAAAGCATACAACATAATATAAACATATAATGAACTTACAGAAGTTGCAGAATGAGAATATAATAATGAACTTACATTCTTCTCATCGAAACATAAGAGGGCTTTAGAGACAACATAATCTGGATTTTCATGGCCGTAGGAGCCTCCATTTTCCGATGAATATCCACTGCCGCCTCCATTTTCCGATGAATATCCATTATTGCCGCCTCCATTTTCCGATGAATATCCATTACTGGGTATATATTCGTTCCCAAGAACTCCCGAGGCACCCGTGTGAGGCTGATCATAGTCACCTCCCACTCCTGTAAACATAACCACATATATAATAAATAATATGTTCATTAAGGTTTTAAGTATTTGGTGCAAGGAATCATCCGGTTTTTCTTACCTAATCGGAAATGCGAACGAGGATGAAGCTCAATGCTAGACGTAGAACCAATGTTTCATGGCAGCTGATGATGAGAATTCCATTTAATTTTCTGGGATATTGGCTTGTTGTATATATAGATAACTAAATTAAAAACAAAAGCTAAGGTACAACTAACCTTAATTAGCAAAACATGTCACACCTACCTAATTCTAGTGTTTCAAAAGATTAATAAGGCAGGAATTATGCATGCATGTTTGGTATGTAGATGCTAGCTGCAACTAATTAACAAGGTTTTTTACTCAAAAAACGGAGATTAGATGAAATCTAAAGCTTACTTAAAATTACGAGATTATGGCTGTATAATGTATATTACGAGGTCTTTGATTTGCCATTATGAAATAGGAATTGACAATATATAGAGTGTATGGGAGCAAAGCTTATAGCAGAAGATTAGTGTTACAGCCGAGTAAGACAAGTTATTTGGACCAAATTAAAATTTACGAGTAAAAAGGCAAATGGCGATGTGCTCGATGCAGAATTGGATGGGGTATGGAAGACCTGGAAGAGAGAAGAGTTGGGCAGCAAGTGAACAACCTTAGCCTTTCTTGGTGAAGGTTATTTTTGACTATTGGAAACCAAAAACACACACACATATATATACATAGACATGTGAAATACAACATTGTTGTATGTTTTTTTTTTTAATTTTATTTACAAAAAGCCAGCAGCAGTTTACGGTCTACCTAAATGTGTGTTTTAGGAGAAACTCATTTTGTAATTGACCAAGGAAGTAAAATTAGCTTAGGTTTTCTATAGTTGGCCGGTTTAAATTAATAAGGGTAATATACATCTTTCTTAGAAAGTTAAACATAAAACTTTGTAATTATAAAATTAACTGTACAATCAACTTAACTGTAGTTGGCTAGCTAGTTGCCCTCTCCATATGTACTCTTAATATAATTACTTGCCCGCCCAGTCTTAGCCCACTACTTTAGTAGGCAGTATTTGAGAGAAAAGTCCGAGGTTTTGGGCCTCGATAATGACAGTGTGGGGATTATGTCTAAAATGGACCAATCTTTTGTGCGTGTCGACATTTGACCTTGTCTACTGAATTATTTAATCGTCATAATTTACATATTTCTAAATATTCCGTTGAATTACTTAATACAGGTCTCTAGATAGTTTAAAACTACAAGATATAACATACAGTACAGTAGTTCATTGCCCAATGCATGCCATAAAGGTAACTTGTAGACTAAAATCCTTTTGTGAAAAGTTTATAGCATAGCATAGGTTGCAAGGTTAGGGACTCAAATTGTCTTGATTTCAAATCGAATATTCTATTATATTTTTTTAACGCTTATTGATGGATAAAACAATTCAAATATTTATATTGTTTGTAACAACTACGTTATTATATTTGCATCTTTAAAATTTTTCAATTTAATATCAAAATTTTATATCATGTAATAACGACAATTATATCTAATGATCAGTATTGGTGCCGACAATATTAAATAAAATCATATATGTTATATTTTGCTTTTATGAATATTAATATATATATGTGTGTGTGTGGTGATCTTTTTCATGTGAGAAATTATGAAATCGAGTCTCAATGAAGACGTTGTTGACTCTGTGTTATTAGAGTTAGTAGCATTAAAATATATATTTATAATGGTATACAATGTTATTGAAAAGTAGAAAATCTCCTAACTATATTATTCAACCATAAAAGGACACCCTTTTTGAATAGACTATTCGTTAATGACGTGACCTACAAGTTTAAGTATTTTTCTACCAACAAGGTTTTATTTTATTTTATTAGGAATGCCAAAGGAATTCGAAAGTTGCAAAACTTATAAATAAATGAGGGATGGTAGGTACTAGGTAGTGTGCACGACAATTGTCCTCCCCAAATTTAAAGCATTTTATATTTCTATAAAGAAGATTTAATTTTCAAAAAAAAAAAAAAAGATTTAATTAGTATTTTTTTTATTACATATACATGTTATCTATATGTATTTCTAAAGATAAGTTTTCTAGTTAAAAGTATGATAAAATATATTTAACTAATATAGTATTTAATTAAGTAAATTATTTTACCAGGACTATATGGTCCAATGGTATCCGGGTTGGACTTCCATTTGGAAGATTATGAGTTCGAGCCTCGGTGGAGGCGTTATTGGTTCTTTGTGTTTCAGTAGATTGAGAAAGTATATGAACAGATACTACAATCTAATAGAACACTAGCATTCAAAAAAAAAAATTAAGTAAATTATTTTGGTAAGTAATGCATTAAAGTAACTATAATTAAGTAAATTCATTTAGTTTTGTTTTTTTTTTTTTTTGAAAACCAAATTCATTTAGTATTTAATACTTAACTAACATAATTTTTAATGGTTTAAAAGTTTTTTTGCATTAAAAAATTAAAGTATAATAATTTTAACATGTACAACTTCACAAGTATGCACTAATTACTTTTTTTTTTGAGTTTGATGGTCTATTTTTTTTTTATTTTTTATATTTAACAGGTGCAATATTCACTTATACAGTATAAATTATCAGTGTCCGCTTTTTTTCCTCCTTAAATGGTGAGTATATTAACGGGTGCAATATTCACTTTTAATATATATATATAATATTATATATATTATAATATATAATATATATATTATATACTAATATATATATTCATTCTTTCCCCAGTGAATATATATATTCATGAATCATGATCACATATTCACATACATGCATAATGTATGTATAATGGGCGAGTTGCAAGAAATAATGTTCCATGAAAGAGCAAATTAAGTGTTAATGATACAACCAAACTACTGATTTTAAAAACACCCATCCACATGGTTGTCACTTCAAGATGTACAAGCTGGTCTTCGGGGAGGAAGCTGCTGATGAGGGGTTCTCTGTATATAACCAAAAACAACATTATATTTCGACCCGGCCACTATTATTCCTAGTACAATCATTTAATTCGTCGGATCGATCGACTAGGTAACAATGTGACAACTAACATTACCTGCAACTTCGGACGCAGTGTTTCTATGGCCACTGCGGATTTCTGGTTCACCCCTGCCCCTTGCTGCATTATAAGTCATGGGGAAACACAATCAAATTTCACCAATGTTAATGTATGTGTCGTTCAATGGAAAAACACAACTAGTCGAATAGGGTAAACTTTGCTTTGTGACTTAAAGGATCATAAGGAAGTAAATCAACTTAGGTTATCCATAACTGACTGACTCAAACCAAAAAGGTCAATAGAATTAAAGCATGTGCTCCATCTCAACTAAAAGTCTGAGCTGATAGTTGGATTGCACATTAATGCCGATACCAATTAAAGCATGTGTTTCATCTCAACTAAAAGCCTAAGCTGATAGTTGGATTGCATATTAATGGCTATATGCTCAGCAAATAGACTACACTTACTTGGAGTTGAATTTAGAACCTTATGGTTAATCAATAGCCCGACTAACTTGGGGTTCCAAGTCTTTGGGTTTATTAAGCATTATTAGATTGCAATTAAATACCTTGCACAAAGCCCAGTCTGCGGAGTCAAAGAATGCACGCTCGTTGTCCTGTAACATAACCCGTACAACCTTCAATACTACACTCGAAAATCATTGAAAAACGCATACGTGCGCACACACATATAACATATAGATTCACAATATATTATTAATTCTCGAATTAAACTTGCCTTGGAGATCAAAGGCTTCTTCTTTGGCATAAGGTCTCCATATTTATTACCCAAAGAGGTGGCCTATAGTAATTAAATTTCAAATACATTAATGATGAGTAAATAAAATTAAAAGATAATGAAATTTAAACACAACTTTCTATTTTTAAATCAGTCAAATACCTAACTGATAAAGCAGTGAAACCTGACCTTAATGCTATTGGTTGGTCTTTGATGAACTTCAAAGTTCGTTACATAGGTTGACTAGGTATTAAGCATAACATGTAACGGGCAGTCAACTATGTTCAAAATTGCTCTAACGAGGAAAAGACATGTACTAGAATGTTCAATTCAAATGTGTAAAACTCACAATTTTCTGCGTTCTTAGTTCAAACCTCAGACCAAACAAATCCAAACACTTCATCAAAATTTCAAAGTTTTTACACATTACTTTTGAATATGTAACCAGACAACAGTCGACACTTAATTATTAGGTCAACATTACAGCAAGTAGTCAATAAAATTCGACGTATAATATCACACTTTTCTAAAGAATAGATTCATATTCGAATTTTATCGTCCTATAGTGATAAAACCATTGACTAGGAGCCAAAGAGAGAGTTGAGGTAGGGCATTCAATAGACGGCCCAACCACCTACGACGACATGTTAGTTACATCTCCTAGCTTAAGGCAATTAGGTTGTACCGACAATGTTTTAAAAATATGGGCATACAATTAAATGGACCAATTTTTGTTTGTGGCTAATAATAATGCCATACATTAGGTGCACGTGATTATAGCACTGGCTAGCCCCCACAGTGAAGTGACATTGTGCTTATTTTAATATTATTATGACTTTGAAATATCTATTGGTATGATATTTTTTGTCCACATTTTTTAATGGGAAAAAAATTAATAGAAAATCTAATAGCAAATCCCTCTTTTGAAGACAAAAGATAGGATATAGGAAAAGGTTTTCAAATATTATCATTCTCTCCTTCCTTCTAAGCCCACCAAAGAAAAAGAAAAGTAAAAAGCGATTTGAAATATTTTAAATATCTTATCATATATATACACTTGATGCATAGACTACTCCATTTTTTATATTTTAATATACTTTTTTTTATATAATTGAAAGTCGTATAATCTAAAATTGAATTAGTATTGAACAACGCACAGAAACTCAATCTCTAAATATGTGTTATTTTATTCACAAACTTAAATTCGATAGTTTTTTTAAAAAGTGTCAAAAATTTCCCCTAAAAACACAAATTATTAATAAAATGTTAGATTATGAATTTAAAAAGTATATATATAACCTAAAGTGAAATGTCTAGATATCTAATCAACTTTCAAAATGAAATTTCAATATTTCGAAATGTAAAAAAATACAACTTGCAAACCACAAGGTACAACTATATTAAACAAACCATTGTAAAAATTTTCCAAAACTAAAAAGAATCAAACAATAATTGGAAAAAACAAAAAATGAGACAGAATTGAAGTATGTGGAGATTGGAGAATTACAGAGGAGAGAGACAGAGAGAGCAAATTACCTGGTGCTCTTCCGATGAAGCAGAGTAATGTTCAAGCTTCTCGTAATCCGCCATAGTCCGATGATCCTCTCCAGCAACCCAACAACCTCTACGCACTGTTCCTCGTCAAAAACAATCAACTCATCAAAACAGTACTACAAAAACCCCAACAAACCGCCGCAGATTGATATAACCACACTGCGTATAGGTACACGCAACCAATTCACAACAAAAACATGATCGGATTCAAATTAACCACCGACAATTGACAAACGCGACACGGCTGTTCCTTCCTCTCTCTCTCAGATTTAAAACATTGCAACATATGAGACCAGAAAACGAGGAAAATTCACGAAACTATGTATCGGAGAAATTGAAGAAACACAGAACATTAAACAGAGAAAAAGAGGAAGAATGTAGGGGTTACCTTGAAGGAGAGAAAAGTAGAGAAGCAAGCTAAGGACAAAGAGAAGTAGAGAGGATGGAGGCATATATATATATCATATATATGTAAGCGGATAGGTAGGTGTTTGGGAAATTTGGAAAAGGATGGTTTGAGTAAGAATCTTAATTTTTACTATTTTCTTATTTAAGGTTTGTTGGTTTCATTTTTTTAGGATAATTCTAAAGACAGAAATTGGAAAATATTAGATGCTTATTTTATTTTTATGTCATTTTTAGTAATGTGAAAAAGAATTGATAGTATCGTTTACGGGACTAATAGATATTTTATATTAAAGTTTTCGTTCAATTTTTACTTAAATAGGTTTTATGTAGTACATTGAACAATCTTGCACGTATGGGATAAACTACTTGAGTGTCTAATCCGGCTTAGTCAATTTATTTACGTGTAATAAGTTATATTGTAGTCACAGAAAAATAAAAATAAAAATAAAAAATTATTGAGATCATCGTATGTGAGAATTGGATTTTAATTAATTAATAAATACGTAGTAAATATAAAATTACTTTATTTAAATAATTACCTTGTACTTGGTGTTAATTATTAAAAAGTAAAAACAAATTGAAAAAAATGTTACCAATAAAGTTGTTGGGTTCAAGTGGAAATAGCAGTGTTGCAAAAATCACGCCTA
>VALG01007417.1:10000-19993 GCA_009835305.1 Ipomoea purpurea | reverse complement strand
AATTATTCTCTCAAAGATATACTCCCGTCTATATCAACTCTAAATATGTAGTATTTGATTTGTTTCTATCGCAATTATGCCTAGGTACTACTGTTGGGATATCCAATTAAGTCAAAATCTTGACTGCTAGGGCCAATAAAGTGCTGATATATGTTCCTAGGTATGCAAGTGCCACCAAGAGGATATAAAGTTTTTGATCTTAACATCTGAGGTAGTGATGTTCATATTCAGGATGTGGTGCTCCCAGGAGCTAGTGTTATTTATCCTTTCAAGTTAGTCCATGTTAACCTAATTTAGCTCGTTCATTAGAGATCATAATTTCCATTTTCCATTAGATTTCTCGCTCTATACATTCTCATCTTATGAGTTGCTCTATTTTGTGTGATTTTCTCTCTTTGGTTTTTTTTTTTTTTTTTTTTTTTTTTTTTATATCTCTAGTCATGCTAAGTCCATTTTTCACATGGAATGCAAGATGATATATATGAAGAAATATAGGATATGTTCCTCTCAAATTTTTATACCATTTTTTCATTATTCATATGTTCTTTCATTGTTGAGCGATCATGGAATTATTTGCTATCATGTATATCTTCAGGGTAAACGGTCTCATCAACTATAGATTCTGGTGCGCGATACTCTCTGTTAGTTAGCTAGTTTCGATAAGTAAATCCGATTAAAAAAATTGAAGCTTGTCTTTCTCTGCTTGTTTCATTTAGACTCATCAATTTTCTGTCTCCCACAATTCACATGTTTGTATCTGCAGAAGGACTATGCTTAACTGGGGTCTAAAGAATTCCCAGCTCAGGTCCCACCAGCGACATTTCTGGATACTATTTGTAAAATACTCATTTAAAGTGTCATCATTTTATGCGTTGGTTTTTTTTCTTGATATATCTACATTGATTTTTCAGCAAATTTCCGAAGATAAATTCTTTTGATTCTGACTAATATCTTATGTATTCCCTTCTCTAGATCATTCCATAATACAAATATGACGTGTATTCTATATCCATATGATACTGCGGTGCTATTGTGTAGTGGAAAGGGTGCGAACAAAATTGTGTCCAGGTAAGATCTATCTATATTTTTATATAATTGCTATCTTTCCCGGTGAATTAATCATGCCTTCCAGTATACTCTGTGGAAGATGTGCTTGATATTGAACTCTTTAATGAGGATTCTTTGTTCTTATTCAGACAAAGTCCATGTCATTTATGCTTCTGGCTCAATGTAAAATGTGTATAGTGTCGCGACCAGTCATAGTTTGGGGGGTTGGAACAATTCTATGGGCATAGGATTTCTCACTGGTAGTTGGAAAAATTATAGTGTTTGTATTTGGTGATTTGAGTCGAAGGTGGTGTATTATGTAAAGGCCTGAATGGGTTTTTCGCGGTTGTTATAGGGTTTTTCGATCCAGGTGAGACATGCTGTGGATTGGATGGGGTGAATATTGTTGTTGTCCGGTAATGATGAGGTTGTGATCGATTCGTCATCTGAGGCGGATTCCTCTCCTGGTCTGCATTTATGATTGCTAGCAGGTACTGGAATCTGAATAGTTTGAGAGAAGGCCAAGTCGTCATTTGTGTTCTGCCGATTTGAAGTGCCTAATCGACTGCTTACTGAACACCTATGGGGTTTGATCGGAGTCTAATATTGCAGGATTTGGACAATTTAACAAATAAGAGTAGGATAAAAGTAATCTGATTTCATTTAAGTGTTACTGTGAAGATACAATACAAGACCTTTTTTAATATGAAACCGAGAAAGAGAGAGGGAAAAGAAGTTGGCTTGTATGAAACAGAATCCAACAACTACAAACGTTCATATTTGAAGAGCTATGAGTATTGTGAATCAAGTGTTTTGCTATCATCAGTATCTTGCTTTGAGCTTTGCTTCGGTGTCCCCATTCTTGATAGTATGTAGATTGTATTTGAAGCAATTTGGTTAAATATTTTGGTTATGCTTTTCATTTTTGAGATCCATTTTTATAGGTTTCTCTATGGTTCAAAGCCAATTTAATACGGAATATCATTGCGAGTTTTAATTATTTTTCTAGAGAGGCAAATTGCAGTGTTTATTAATTTATACTGGGCAAATATGTTATATATTTATATGCACAAAATCATGTCTAATCTATTTATTTAATTTAATGGAAAATGGAATTTTGTGAATGGTTGAGAGTATTGTTTATTGATTTCCGTCTTTTAGTTTGAGTTTTTGGTTTTTGATAACTTTACCTTCTTGCGTACTTAGTACCTGTTTTGGAAATCGATTTTATGCAGTAATATAGTTATATTATTGGATTTGTTTTTGGATGAAAATATAATCAATTGAAGATGTCATTGGACTTGGTACATCATTATGCGAGCTTAATTATATTGAGTTTAATACCTGTCTGGTGAAGATCCATAACGTATGATACGACTTAGATAATATAATATTGTCTGATTATGCAAGAGTCTGAAATAGTCCTTGAAAAATATTTGAAGTAATGTGTACTCTTTGTTACACTGATATAATTTCTATAAGGAGAATATTGATATTGTATTTAACTATTTTACTTTCTCATTATTGATGGTGTCAGGCATCATAGCTGTCCTTGATTTTGCATTATTGTCTTTACGTGTTTTGATCTAGTTGCTGTATAAATAGCAGGAATATCTGTTGTAGCTAAACTGTGCACTTATTGTAATAATAATGTTGAAAGTAGCTTGTTAATGGCACTCGATGAGGTCTTGGATGGATAAGATCAGTATATTTCAAATGTATAAAATTGGTTGTATTTCTTATTTATTAAAGTTTATTAATTTGTGAGATTGGATTACAGGTAACTTCATTCAATATAAGATTTGTTTCGTATATGGTTGTAGGATGAATCGTTATTTGCTAGCTATCTATTGCCCCTCATCCTACTCCAACTTTTTATTCTATTTTTACTAAGCATACGATATTTATCAATGCATTATGTTGATTTTGAACTGTACACTGAGAGTCATAGACCACTAAATGACTATCCTTCTGTTATAAGTTCATTCTCGCTAGGTATTAGTAGTTGCATACACAAATTAGTTGCCAATCAGAAAACGTTTTTACTGAATAAGAGATGTCAATAGTGAATGTATTATTTTGGATGGTTCAATTTTCTTGCGTACATAAGAATTACGATGGGGTTTTCAGTTTGTGTCAGGAGTAGCCTGCCGGAGAATTTGTTAAATTTTGGATACCAACTGCCGTTGATTCCTATTTACCTTGTTGTTTGTTTATATCATCTACGCTAGATATACTTGTGATTGGTCCAGTATAGTTGTTTCGATGATTGGCGGACTGCAGTCGGCAATTTAAACCGATTAATTCAGTGAAAGTTCGCATGTTGCTGACAAGTAATTGTCCACTCAAATCTATGGAAGTCGTGGAAGATCAGGTATATGATTGGTGGTATCTTTATTTACTGTACATCTCTCCTATTAGTAATACATTAGTATAATTCAGTGGTCTGCATTATAACTATGTACAACCTAGCTATCAACGGCTGTTAATTGAAGGTCTTATGAGAGATCATACTAGAATGGTGCAAAATGTTATCAAAGCAACCTGAACTGGGATAAATGGAATTACTTTAGAAGTTTTTATTGTTCAGTAGTAACTCTAAAGGTAAACTCAAACTTGCATCGATAATCCTGTGTTTGTTTTGTCTGTACTTTAGATGGCACCTCCTTGGTGCCAGTTAATACATCCATTTTTCTTATAAAAAAATAATAAAAATGGAAATAGTTTAGTTGTTTCTTTGAAGGACATTAGGAGAAGGAATTTGGATTTTGTGAGAGAAAAGTTGAAGAAGTGCTTGGTGTGCTCATTGGTGCTAAAATCTTTTCAAAGATTTTGGTCTGTACTTTCCACTGCTTTGGTTCTTCCTAGGGATGAGGTCTTGTTAATCCCCCTCCTGTAGATGGCACATGTGATTTGGACCCCCATCTTATGTTATTCTCTCCTCTGCTTGTATACATTATAACATTTTTAATTGAGCAACCTAAAATATTTTTGCCCATGACAAATGCATTTTATTTGTGCAGATTGAGGAATATGTGTCGAAGCACCAAATCATCTGCAATTCCAGTTGTGCCTGACTCAGAAGGTTTTTAAAAAATTTTGGTTTTATTCTTTTTGTAATGTCTTAATTTTCTAAAGTCTACAGCTAGATTGCTATACATGTTAGCTTCCATAGAGTATTAATAAGTGCTTTGCCATACTTTTCACGATTGCATTATGGTGCTATTATATATCTTGATTTTCCTGTACTTTTACTTTGTTGGATTATACTTATTTTTATTTCAACTTGCTGTATTTGCCAACCTTATTCAATGGAAAAATAGCATCACTGAAGGAATGGGACATGAATCTATGTGCCTTTCAATGGAGAACTCCTCCAGTTTCAGATTTGCTATATCATTATTTTCTTCAGAATGCCTCCAGTGTCATCATGATGTATAACTGTCTCTTTCTAGATTGTCACTGTGCATCTCTTAGTATGCTCTGAGCTAAAAGCTGGTGCCATCAAGCAATTTGGATACTGCAAATCAATCAATTACGGAGTATATGTATAAAATTAAAGTATGAATTTGATGAAGCAAAGCAAGAGATTCTAAATATTGTACGACATAATTGATAGTGCTCCATATCCAACTTCGTTCTTTCTACCTGTGTATCCATGTTTCCTTATATTGGACTACGTTGGCCTTAATTTTCTTGCCCAATTTTTTTTAGATTTTTTGGTTTGTACTGGTAGTAGGTTTGGTTGGATCTTGATTAATGTAACATTTTCTTTTTGTTTGTTCATTGAATCCTTGTGTATTTTTAAAAGCTGTAATTCTGACTCTTATTTCACCAAACATGCAGGAACTGAAAGAAATCCATTTTCACTTGATGCTCTTGCCCTTTTCATATTTCGAGTACTACACCGAGTTAATCATCCGGTAAATCACTCTTCCTTTTTATATGGCATTCTACTCTGCTGAGTCTCATGGTTGATGAATCTCTTTTCCTCATCAAACAGGGAAATCTTGACAAGTCATCACCAAATGCCGGCTATGTATTGCTAATGTTTTATGATCTTTATGATGGCAGGGTAAATTTTTTTAATTAATTGTTAAGATTCTGGTGATGTATGTCATTTCAAAATTTCATTCACATACATTTGTCCATGTTTTCTTAGAGTCGAGAGGAGTTTGAGACTGATCTGATCGGACGTTTTGGCTCACTTGTCAAAATACCTTTACTAAAATCCGAAAGGTCAGAATGATTTCTTCAGTCCATCATGATATTTACTTTAGTTATCTTCAATCTGATTGATTGATTCACTTTCTCTTGCATTAAGACGTTTGCTATCCATCAGTTCTTGATTGTATATTCTCTTGATTTGAATGGTTTCTCAAAGGATGAGTTGTCTGTCCACTCTAGTGTATTACTAGTTTACTAGTGAAAGTAAAGGCAACCTAAATGGCATTAGCAATGTGAAACTGACAACCAGGGAAATGAGAGAACTTTTGGTTCTCAAAAATTATGTATGTATGGAAGCTTCAAATTGTTTCCAAATCTTTAATCAATCAATTGAACAATGTTTGTGCTCACTATTAACACTGCATCTTTATGTTTTTTCATCCTTCTATTGCTCTCTTGCCATGGGATGTAATTATAGTCAATAATACTGAATTTTATTTGAATTTCACATTTTCACCAAATGAAGCATCTATTTTCTGATTGTTGAATATGCAGTTCTTACAACATATCCATTTCATTGATGTATGCTGAATGGGTGAAGCATCATGTGTGCTTTGGGAATATGAGTAACTGCTAGAGTCTGATAGTGATGTTAAGTTTTCATGGCTACGGAACTGAACAGAAGTTTCTCAAAAGTGAAAAGGAATGCTTGTTAGTGATATTGACCTGAAGGAGGATGTGGAATTTGGGAGTTCCAATAAAACAGCAGAAATGATGCAATTGAAATGATAACGTTCCTAGCTTCCTTATAATTTTTGCACCTTAAAGCCTCATTTGAAATAAAGGTTTCCATTTACTTCTTGTAATATCCCTAGAGTTTTGGTTGCGACAGGTCATTTCTATCATCAATTATTGGTTTTTTATCTTTCAATTTGTTTTCCAAAAACATCATGCATATTTTTCTACAATACAATGTGAAGGTCTCCTTTACCGGATTCAGTGAAGTCTATTTTGGAGGAAGGAATGAAGTTGTACCATCTCCATACTAGTAGGCATCGGAGGTGAGCAAAATATTATATTTCAGTTCTTTGCTAGTTGATAGACTCCTCATTCATACTTTAAATAAAAATAAATAAAATTTCTTGCACTGTGAATTGCTTTTAGTGGTAGAAATGTTTGTAGTGTATATCATTCCCCAAATTTTACCTGAATTGTGACTTCGTAATGTTTCTCCAAATCTTTACACTTTGATCAATAGTTGGTACTGAAATTTTTTCCTGCTCTGGGTTTATTCTTCTCATTTGGTAAGCTCAAGACACTGTCCTTTCTGAAAATGTGATTGCTTAATTTTATCACAATCCATTTGATGCTTTTGTGAGGCCCCTTATACATGATTATGTGCATTGGGGTGCTCCATGTGCCATTTTCTGGAAGAATTTCTTATAAAATTCTGTAAAGGAGGAGTATCTAAAGCACATTCCTTGCATAAAATTGCTTCTGATGGATGAAGGTTATGTCATTACTTTATGCAGAGTACTTCTTTGCCTGAAATATTAACATCTTCCTTCTTGGCTTTCCATTTTGCGTTGTTATCATTTTATTATTAGTAACTTTAATCACTAAACTAACTGCTATATTTCTTTAAGAAATTTGTGTTTAACACCTGTTTATTCATTCTGGAATTTGGAGGTCTCTATATCAACTTACCCTCCTCTCTCTTTGTACATGCACACATGTAAATAATGAATCATGTTCTTTGTTTCTGGCAGATTGAGCAGCAAAAGGGACATTTGCAAAAGAGTGGGCTAAATGGGAGAAAGAACTATGTTGTTTGCAAATGTGACTATCGTTAATTCATACAGGTCACTGCCAGATGTCATAGCATCATTACATTGATTTTGCAATTCTTCTTATAATTTGTCAGTGCATATTCTATTGGCTTTTCTCTTTCATTTCCTGAAAAGTGTATAGTTGAGATATTACCATGATATTTAGTTCGGCTGCCCGCTACACTGTGCTGTGGCTAGATTGCCTGAGAAATTTTTTTCTTATCATGTTTGCATAACCCCCCGCCCCCCCCTTCATTCCACATTTAGGAAAACGAGTGCTTGATAGAAGTGCAGATTTTGAATCCAAACAAGAACAATTTTAGACCACTCCTTTAAAACAAGAATATAAGAGCCAAGGAAGCAATACTGCATAGGAATCATGGTGTTGGAGTCTGCTTTTACCACTACCAAAGTCTTGCTGCTGTCTAGTTGGTCTCATGTAATATTGTGCTCCAACTTTTCAGGTTCCATTTGAATTTGCTGTTAAACAAGTATTTGGAACAACTGAGGGCTATTGCTACGGGTGAGACACCAGCAATGAGAAGAGGAAGCTTGGAACAATTGTGTTTGCTGCCGTCAGCTTTGCCTGTTACAGAAATCCTAAGTCTTCTTGATAATGTAAGCTTGTTTTCCCCCCTCTTCACTTCTCTATCTGCATTTCTAAAACTTGGTAGAGCACTATAGATCTTAAAGACATCAACATTTTTACTGTTTGTAAAATGCCTAAATCTATTAAGAAAAATGTTATTTTACCACCACCCTCCTAAAATTACTCCCTGATGTGGCAATTATTTGTATGATGATTTAAAAGAGAAATTTTTTATATTCATTGGCTATCTGGGGTTGGTTGATTCTATCATGAATAATCAGATAAACATTATCAAAATTAATAATAATAGTAATAATAATAATAACAACAAATCCATGCAGTAACTCTATGTCATGGAGTAAACATTAGGATTTAATTTTATCTATTAAATCTGTTTACATGCCATTGGCAGTACTGCATTAGTGTTGCTGTGGTGGTGTTCTTTGACCTTTTATTAGATTTTTTTTTTCTGAAGCGAAGTGTTGTGAATGAATAGCTCAACCTACCTGACCATGAAGGCAATTGCCAATTGGCTAGAAATCACATTTTAGTCTCTTTGCATGCACAGAAACACATCATATTATATATATATATCTATATATATATTATTTTTTTTTTCGATGTTTCCATCTGTTTATACATGTGTTAGCTTGTTTGGCCCAGTCAAAAAGAGTTTTTCTAAAAAAGCTTTTATCTGGTACTCCTTGAAAAAGAGGTGGCTTCTTGTTATCAGGCCTGAAATGCCACTTTGTGATTTTATTGTTTGGTTGAGCTTCTTTCTTTTTAGAGTAGATGAGCTCAAGATAAGTTAGGCGACAAACACAATATTTCTGCAAATTGAATCATATCTACTAGTAGCAAATCTATATACACATCACAAACCACATAGTTTGGGAGAGGCTAAACTTTTCATCTAACGATCTGATTAACAATTTGGACAGTTGGCTAAGAATGACTCTGAAGCCGGAGCTTTTCTTAAGGACAAAAACTTGGGAAGCCACCTTCAAAAGGCCCACGTGACGCTTGCTCATAAAGGAAGTCACAGTGTGGCAGCTCTTGCAAGTTTTGCTCCCTTTCTTCATCAACAGGTGCCTGTAGAAATGACGGCTCTATTATTCTCTGAAAGGGTGGCTGCACTTGAAGCTTGCATTGGGATCTATTAATGGTGAAAAGATTCAGTCTAAAAATGAATGGTCTCACGTGACATTATGGACCAGCAAAGGAACTGCGCCTGTAGAAGCCAATTCACTACCGCAATTACTTCAAGAAGGAAAGGCCAAGCGTGTTGAGGTTGAGCCACCCATTGCAATAACAGGAGTCATTCAATTCTATTAATTGCTGTTTTCATTCAGTTTCTTATGAAAATAATTCAATATGTGAACTGCAAAAAATGGCAATTTTGAATGCCTAGTTTGGGGGTATGAATTTTGCAAGAAATTAAAGGAGTACTTATAGGCGTTGAAATTAGGAATGCTGCATAGTCGTCAGCTCTTCAAAATTCATTTTGTATAGAACATTGTATTTACTCTTGATCGTAGAGTAATAGAGGTTAATTGCATATTTGCAAATTATGGAGATGTGATGTTTTTTAGGAAATTAGATAATTCTCCAGTTACTGCACGCATTTAACATTCAATACATGATTATGTGCGGAAGCAGCACATATATACAGCGAATGATACGGAGTCCACATTATTTTTGTACTTGAACCATAACAAAATATACATTTTAATAAATTAAATGGTATATTATTTTTGTACTAAATGTACGTTATTTTTGTATTGAATGTATATTTTACAGTATATAAAATATGTCAACACAACTGTGTAGACCATGGTCATACAATAATGATTGGAGAAAAGAATGTCGTATCGATTAGCATTGTTCGGTGGAATAGGGGATATAGATGCCATGGCCAAGTTTCGGGGAAGTGGCATTTTCATTTTTTTAGAAGAATCCCTACCCGTCCCATTCTTGTATCTAGTGTAAAGTTTACAAAATTTAAAACATATTGAGCTTGTACAAGTATTGTGGTGGAGTTTGGCACAAATTCGATACATTACCATTGATTTTGGGTGGTACCCGAGTATAAAAAGTTCCATGATAATTTACAATAAATTTTTTATTTATTATATCGTTATTATAAAGGCGCTAGTGTATGTTGCACGCATCAGCACTGTCAAAAGGGTTACCACTTGAATTTTTATTCGTTTGATTTTTATTTGTTTGTTTGTTGTTTTTCTCTTCTTTTCACATAATCCAAAAAGCTATTGATAGATAATATACCTTGTTTACCTAGCATTGTGTTTGGTAATTAATCACAAAGTTTGTACCGATCATATCCGACCAAAAATTAGTATG
>VALG01007417.1:0-7500 GCA_009835305.1 Ipomoea purpurea | reverse complement strand
GGTGTCCATCTGACAGCTTAATTGAGATTAGAATATCCACTTAAAATTCCATATCGATGTGGTTAAGGCATGGTATGAAGCAAGTCCTGAAAAAGTGTGGTTGAACCCCGTCTCTAGCCGTATTATTAGGGAGATTAAATACAAACTTCCATGGGGGAAATTTGTAGAGAGATCTTCTTATCCGATAAGATCTCGAACCTACGAAGAGATAAGGAATCTCTTTGATTGCACCTAGTTTGTATTTCTCTTTCCAGAACACCGCGACCTGCGCAGTGAAGAGACATCAAACCTCTCATATGATCGGTTAATGAGAACGAAAAAATATCCACCATTTGTAATTTTTGCTTAAGACCATCAGGAACTTGAATAAACTTTGATAGCTGGACAATGCACAGCAAGTGAGGTAAATAGGGAGAGTTAATGACTGTCATGTGGAGACGGCGCGGGTCTGCCACGCAGCTACGATTATCTTATAGACCGCGGATGCTTGGTACAATGAATTTTTGTTAGTTTTTGGGAAAGTACAAAAGAAAAAAAAAAAAAGACAATCTTACCTTAAATCAACAAAAACAAGATTCTCTCTCATTTTGTTTATTCTGTTTCGGCTGGGGAAATGTATATATTTATTATTTTTTTTGTATTTTATATTTGTTTTATTTATTGTCTAATGAATTTTCTTGACTCTGAATAATTGCCGGGTTATTTGTCATATTTATCAAAATCAAAAACATGATTAGATTGGCCCAAGTCCCAGCCATGGTGGCACTGTGGCGCCCAGATGTGCACGTGGCTTTCGCATCGCCGCTGGGGATGCTTTAGGTGGGCTGAAGCTAGCGACCTATGAAGAAGGGAAACGGTGCTTTTTTTTTTAATTTTTTTTTTTATTTTTTTATTTTTTTCTGTTTTTCCCTTTTCCTCTCTCTCTCTCTCTCTCTCTCTCTTTTTTTTTTTTTTTTTTTTCTTCTTTCTCTCTCTCTTCTCTCTCTCTCTCTTAAGTGGCACCTAAAAATCACAAAAAATTCAAGAATGATGTGGTTGCTCTTAGAGCATTGCCAACATAGCCTTTTTAATGAATTTTAGATGAGTTAGAAGAAAGAGATTAAAGGAGAGAAAAATGTTATTTTTAGCCATTTCTTGTTGATAGTTTTATTTTATTTTATTTTATTTTATTATTATTTTCTTTTAAACTTATATACAAAATAGATCATATGAAAAATAAAAGATGATATTAGACCTGACAATTATGGACACGACCGTTAACACGACACGAAACCCGGACACGAAAATAACGGGTTAGTGTTTAGCCTTAACGTGTCCCAGGTCATTAACAGGTTGACCCGTTAAGACCCGTTATCACGCAGGCCAGCCCTAAGCAGGGCACTGGGCACCTGCCCAGGGCCCATCTCTGGAAGGGCCCAATGGGCTATAAGATATATATATATATTATATAATTATATATATATATATATATATATATATATATTATATATATATATATATATATATATATATATATTATATATATATATATATATATATATATATATATTATTTATTTTTATTTATTTATATATTTAAAAAATATTTTATCTGGTTTTCTGAAATCGGTGACGAAGAGAGAATTTAATTCGAATTCGAGCCAGAAATTCGTACATCAACAGTCCCAACACGTTGCTCCAACCAGAAATTCAAGAGTCGTGCATAACCTCAACAGCAACACCTCGCCACCCAAGTCTGCCCAACCAGAATTCAAGAGTTGTGCTCAACACAAAATGTCCAAGTCAATAAATCCACTACAAAGTAGTCAATAAATGTTCATAAAGCTTTCAAAAAGAAAGAAAAAATTCAGAAATTCAAAAAAGAGAAAGCTAATTAGCAATCCACAATCGCAAAACATTTAAACAACCCGCAGACTTGACACGCCTGGCTATTGTCTACTTCGCTAACGGCGGATCACAAGGCTAACTTCGGTGGTTCGTGTGCTTCGCCTAATCTCGGATTCGCAAGGTCGATGCCTGGGCTTCGTCTGTCTCGCCTAATCATCGAACAAGTGGAAAACTAAACAATTAAATAAGGAGTCAAGTCCTCATCCCCGTCATGGTATTCTCATTCTCTGCGATTGCAAATAGCCTCTAATTATATATTTACGATTTATCACAATTCTTTGCAAATGTGCAATTGCTTTGTGCAATAATTTCTGTATAATAACCTCTAATGATCTATTTATCTAAATCCTCTGCAAAATGTAATTTAATCCATTATTCAAACTATGTTTAGCAATCCTAATTGTCTTAAATAATTCTATTTAGGATTCCTATTTACAATGAAATTGTAAATTTATTAGGTTTATTTGAAAAATAATTTTTTTATTTTGTAAATTTGTAATGTGTTTATTCATTTATTTATGAAGGGATTGAAGACACTTTTCACTGATTATGAGGAATCAGGATCTTTGTTGTCTAAAGTGCAAGCGTTTTACATGCCATCAATGTAGGCAGATATTCAGTTAATCCTAAACTGAATATCATTTTTTGCCTAACAGATTAAGTCACTAATTGACTCAATCTCCTACTTGCACCACAACCACCCAATAATACAATGTATTATATATTGTATACAGGGAAAATACTTACATTCTCCCACTTGGTGCAAGTGCTGACACAACCCTCATTAAAAACAAAATCATGAACCATAGTAACTACGTCCTCTATTAATCAAGTGAGTAATATCTTCTATGATCACATGCATTTTAAATTCCTTAACTTAGGTTCTTTATGAACAAACCTCTAACGTTATTCTTAGTCCCTTAAGGGATGTTTCTTCAAAATATATTTATGTGCACAACTGAAAGGAAATCATCCAAATTCAATTGTATGATCTCAAAATCTTAGAAGCATGCCTTAAGTAGAGATCTCTTAATGTTAGCATAATGCTAACTATATTCTATGACTTCTTATAAGTTAACATAAATACTACCTCTAACGGCTAAGAGCTTGGAGTTGACACTATCTGTCACTCCCACTCATTAAGATAGCCAAAATAATCAAGTTCATAGAAACATCCAATAACATAAACCAGTAAGGTCTTAAGTAATAACTTTGGAATCACTCACTAAACATACACAACTTCCAAATAATCTCAAGGTCCACCTCGAAATTAGTTAACAATTACGAGTGTTATTAGTCTACAAAATTGTTTCGGCCTATACAAACAAAAATGGACTCAAATCACTTTTGAAGAAAATAAAATTTTATTTCAAAAAAATTATTAATTGGCACGGTGACCAACAGTTAAATGTATTTCTTTCTAATAAATTCATTAATATTGTTAACAACATTTTCTATGTAAAATAGTGATTATACAAGCCAAACGTTCAATGAAATAGAAAACTATGAATTATAATAACAAAGCTAAATTAGATACTAACTTGTGAACTTTTGGACTTATTGCTAGACGCACATCCATTTTCCATTGAATGTATGAAAACAACTAAACATCAGCTTAGTCGAGTATCTAATGATCTTTTCTAAATGATCACCTCCCACTGATATAAGATATTCTTTAGCCAAAAATTAATAATGTATAAAACTCATAATTGATTGACCACTAAATAATGAAGATATAAATTCCCACATTAGTGGGCGATACTAAATAATCAATATTTGGTCAATTTTAGTCCAACTAAATTAATTAATAATGAGGACATATTCTTCCACCATAGGTTTGAATACTAAAAATAATAAAATAACCTTCCAAAACCAAGTTGGATTCGACTCAGAAGGAGATATTATTTATTATTGACTTGCATAAGAGTCATTATCTTACCACCTATACTATAGTTAGCCAAAAAACCAAGTAAGCTTCGTGAAAAAATAACTTAAATGTGATAACCCTAACATTTTTAAAGATGAACTAACCATACAACTGCTAGAGCTATTCTATTAGCCAACGCATTGAAATATACCCAACACCAACACTTAGCAAGATTATAATGAACATCAACGTACAAAAAATATATAACACATCTACCATAACGCACATATAGATTCCAAACTACGATTACATCACTGCATTATTAAATATCTAATGGTAGATGAAATTTAAATGTACTAAAACTTCTTGTGGCTAAGTTTTAATTCCATTAAGTTCAATTAAGAATTATGATATATTTTCTTTCATTTACTAAAGCCAGCAAGATCTAGTGACATAAAACTTCTATGTGGGTAATTTTCTCAATAAGATCATCTGAATTTTATTAGATGAAAACTTATCAATGTGAAGATCAAGGACATAAAACTGCTTGTGATAAAATTTTAATTCAATTAATCTTACAAGCACCATACAATTTCAAAGGAGAATAATCTACAATGACCATAAACTCAATTTATACCTACCCACGTTGCACGTGATGATTAGCTACGACTACTCCACTGCCGAAAACCCACTAGCGCGGGCGGCGGCGGGCACTACTGTTTTCCAAACTCATCACCCTATCTCTTAAATTCCTAAATCATCCCCTTGAACCCATTTTATTATGGTTGATATATTGACCTAAACTTTTGTGAATGTTAACTTAATTTGTTGTTTTATTCAAGAGCAATCATTCACACACAGTGAAAATTCAATTATTTTTGTGGAAAGATACGAGCAATTTTGTATCAGAGACAATCAAAGTATTTGAAGCATTTTTAGAATCACACTCGTTACCCCCCCCCCAGTACGCCACCCAGCCCATCCGGATTGAAAAACGATGAGCAAAGATGACTACCTTCTTACGCCCTACCTGCCATTACTTCCATTCCAGTTTCACTCGGAAATCACCAAAAAATGGTACGCCCTGGCGTCGCCTCATCCCTCTTAGAGGGCGGTACCAGTTTGCTCGTCCACTATATATTATATGGCGCATGACTAATTCTGTGCATTTTATATACTACTACCCGTTTGACCCGTATTGCCCTATATTCTGACGGCGCTCTTCACGCCTCTCTCTCTCTTCCTCCTATATCTCCATTTAAACGATGTATAGATTAAGTTAATTTAGTTTCTTAAACATTTTCAAGCTGGTTAAACAAGGTCAAATTTGATTCCAATAAGTTATAACCATAATCCATCTCTTAGTAAAGTTCATTCTTCTCCCTTTTATACTTATAAATATATCTTGCCATAATTTTATGCTATCATTATGTTTGTTTAATTTTAATGCTATTGAATCATATTAGTTATTAGTTTATGAACATTGATTATAAGGCTTATTGATTATCTTCTTCGTAATGCTTTGATTTTTAATATGCAAAAAGGGAAAGAACACCTAACCTATGGTTCTTGTAATTTATATGAATTATTTATCAAACTTTCTTCCACAACTTTCGCTTTGTATTTATCGCACTCTATTCTGCAATCAAATTACTATCAATTTTTCCCTTGGTTACAACGCTATCAATCTATACGCACAAAGTATAACCCATGTCGAAATAGATCTCACCTCAATTCTTCGCACAAAATCGTCCAAATCGAAGAACCTCGTTAAAGTAAATAATACCAAAAGTACCGTACTCATAACTGATCATACAAAACCCCCTCATATGATTTAATTACCTATGAAAAACAACTAGAGGGAAATACCTCTGAGGTTACGATTATTATTATGTTTTGTTAATTCTCTGAAGATATACATGGGATTGTAGTATATACCAACTTACTATTATCAGGCCGATGGCTACGTGTCTCAAGGTTGTATAACCGCTATCATCATACTCCACGTTACGTGATGCACTTTCTAATCCATTTCAGTTATAATCTATGTTATCTGTTCTATACTGAGTAGTACTTATGATGTAGATCTGAGTTCCTACAGCTATCTTCCCCTCTCAATTCCATCTATAGGGTACATTGTTGTTCTCAGTGAGTATTAATCTAACCCCTCAAATTCATCTTTTTATGGTTTTAAGCATAATACTGATTCTCTTCATTCCAAACATTATGTATAAAAACTTGGTTATATGTTCATGTGTAGTTTCCTTCATAGCATTATTGTACATTTAACACATTTGCCAGGGCCATATCGCCAGTTATTTTGTCAGTTGCTGGCTAAGTTCATAATCGTTAAAGTGTGATACACTAGATTCTCAAAAGACTTGCATTCATCTTTTATATTATGATCGTAATTATTATTAATTTCAATAGGTTACTATATTATTATATTATATGTGTTCTATTCAATATATATTAAGTTACATTAATGTCTCAGTTCCTATCTATACACTCTTCATAGATAACCATTTATACTATATTATTCCTAATATAGTGTAGCTTACCTTAGTTAGTCCTGAAACCTTGTTAAAATGTGATTGTTATTTCTATTCATATTAGCTTCATTGTTTTTATCATATTTCCTGTATTATTGCACCCTGTAAATTCTTAATCCAAATTGCTTTACTGGTCTGTTTGGTTTAATCTATATATGTTTCAGTATTCCCCATTAATACAGCTCTATTGTTATTGAGTTCTGTGATTGCTCACAGATACCGTCAACGCTCCTTACCCCCACTAACCATCTTCGGAAATCTCCCAGAAAAGGAGGATAGCACGCATCAAACATCAACACCTATCAACACCCCCAGCGTACACTCACCTGATCCACACTCATCTTATCTCCTGCACCTAAAATAGCACAAAGAGATGTAAAGACAAAGACCAAAATACCGCTGCTTCACCGAAAGTCTTTGGGCAATTTGTTAGAAACATGCTTTGGATCATTCCTATAATGATTTTGAGAAAGCCTTTACAGTTCTATCATATGAGGTTTCAATGCCAGTAATTAATGAATCTTATCGACTAATTTATTTCCTGCTTTGTTTAGTTTCATGCCTCTGTTCCCAAAAAAAGGCTCCTAATTCGCTGACCAAAAACAAAAGACCAAACCTCTATGGAAGCTATGTGCAGTCCTGTTGAAATGTCTGGCAACAAGATCACCAAAGCAAGCACTTATTACAGATCAACAACTCTAAATTCAAATAAAGAGAAGGAAGACTATTAAGCGAAAGAGGAGACCAAAACCCAAATCAAAGACACAAGTCAGCCATATATTTAATCTGTGCGGACATCCAAAGTAATGCCCTATATGTGCAAGCGAGATCCATAGTCTCGACCTCAAGATCAAGCACACTTAAAGCTCCTATTACTCTGTAGTTTATGGATTTGAATCCTTTTAAACTCACATGCGTGATACCAACATGATTGATGTATTTTCGCGAGTATTTTGCATTGTTCCGTGACTAACATCTCGCCCTACCCTCCAAACCTTCTACTGGATCCTCTAAGATCGTCTCGGCTATATTATTTTGTCCATATCGAGTAATTCCTACCCCCAATGAACCACATACACTGGACAAGAGGAGTCTCTAACGCTACCCTTTAGGAACACTCAATCTTCCAAGATTCCTTGCGCCTACATCACACATACACCTCATCCATGGACATCTACCCCTCATGTCATTCGAG
>VALG01007415.1:0-10914 GCA_009835305.1 Ipomoea purpurea | reverse complement strand
AGAAGGAGGATCACAATCCCATGCCATCCTCCGCTTATTGAAAGGTTTAATAAGTGACTTGATATAGTGTTGATAGTCATCTTATTAATCTATTGGAATAGAGTAATTCTTTAAGTATCAGTGGGATGTAGAAGAGTTCCGGAGGACAAACAATTGGGTCTTGATATGGGTGGATTAGGACGTGAACTAGGATATAGATGGCGGAAGTATACCACGAGATGGATTTTGAGTTTTTGAGACGCTTGGCATGAATAAGAAATGTGGTATTGGGTTTTACAAATTTTTTTTTCTATCGTATTTTTTTTTTATTATTGGATCATGGATCATTGAATGCGTCTTGTCAGATGTTTGTCAATCTTTGAACTCCTGAGAAACTGCTCATTAAGCCGCAAGACTTCTCGTTTCTATAAAGTTATTGAAGGAGCTCGCTTGCTCTTTTAGGGATAGGTTATATTGCCAGGGTTTGTGTATGACAGAAGCTTGGCGTTTATTGTTATCAGGCGGATTAGGCTTTCTAGGAGATCGGTTGGTTTCTAGTTGTTGTAGCAGAGCGATACTCTCTTGGTATATGAATGTGGGAGTGTATGTTGTGGATCGGAGGTTTGGCAAAGCAGTCAAGTGGAAGTTTGTCAGTAAGCGCTTTAATTCACACAACTAGGTTGCAGCCTGATTGGATACATCTGGCTTAATTCGTTTTTATGAAAGGGGAGTCTTGATTTAAGCAGTGTCAAGGCGCGATAGAGAGTTCATGCATGCGGAAGCTGATGCTGGAAATTGTTGATTTCCATCAGTCAGGTAGATATCTTTAGGATATAACAGAGTGTCTAAAACGACAGCTTAATGGTAATTAATAATCAACCTGGGATATGTAACTGTCGGAATTACTCTAATGGAGATATCTTCTCCACCATTACTTATTATTTAGCTAGAGGAAAAAGTCTTGCTTAATGTGAATGGAGCGCGGAGGAGATCATATAACTTAATTATTCTGATATACGGCTGATATATAGATCTTGTGTAAGAAGCTGTTAGCATTGGCAGAAGGGCACGTGCTACTTCAAATTGCAATAAATGGTATTGACCATTTCTCAGAGAAATCAAAATCAGTGAGAAAAAGATTCATTAAACTTAGCTCTTGGTTGCGATTTAATCCTGGACGGAAGCTCTTTCACTGTCACCTATGTCCGGTGCGTAATAAAAAAAAGTGGGTGTCACCTTGACTAAATGATTGATGAAGTCAGCTCTTATCTACAGTATCTTGCTGTAATACAAAAACGTAAGAATTAAAAATATTCACCTGAGTATCACAAACTCTAGTGAAGGTGATCATCAGTAGGCTTACAACCTTTATTCGATGGACCCCATTGACAAAAAAGAGCGCCCACTATGAGCTTCATTCGCCTAGAGTGCTATGAGTTCAGCGGCGTGGTGTTCTTATCATGGTACAAATCGACATACTACTTTTTTATGGCCATGGTGACTGGGTGCATCTTTAACATATCTCGTGTTCCTGTTTCAAGTGTGTAGAGACAGAACTTTCCCGGGGTTAAATGATGCGCAACATCGTGTTGATTCCGAAGAAGTCTACACCAATTCGAGTATCGGACTTGCGGCCCATAGCCCTTTGTAACGTTGTGTACAAAGTGCTAGCTAAAATGATTGCTAACCGGCTAAAGGTTTGGTTGGGTCAAGTTGTATCCCAATCTCAGAGTGCCTTTGTGCCAGATCGGCTGCTAACCGATAATATTATTATAGCAGTGAAATCGGGCACTTCCTACGTAGGAAAACGGGAGGAAGTGTAGGATGGACTGCGCCTGAAGCTTTACATGGCTAAAGCGTATGATAGGATGGATGGCCCTATTTGGAGGGTATGCTACGAGCCCTCGGGTTTTGATAGCATTGGATTGCTCTTGTAATGCTCTTGTCACCACTGTCAAATTACTCTATGTTTGGTTACCGTGTGGTTGCGGGGCAAGTTCGACCTACCCGGGGTATCAGGCAAGGCGACCCGCTGTCACCTACCTTTGTTATCCTATTTTCTGAGGGCCTATCGATCTCCTGCAACAAAGCAGAGGCCGGGTGAATTAACATGGGGTGAGGGTGGCCGGGTGCACCAGCATCTCTCACTTGTTCTTCGCTGACGTAGTTACTCTTTTTCAGGGCCAACCAACGAGAAGCGGTGATATCAAACTTTGCTTGGACCTATAAGCTCGCATCGGGACAACTTATCAACTTTGATAAGTCCAATGCGTGTATAGCCACAATACACCTGGCCCTACCCGGAACCTAGTCACGGGAATAGTGGGGGTTCAAGAAGCCCGAATTGGGTCGCTATCTTGGCCTGCCATCGGTCCTTGGGCGAAACAAAATGGCAGTTTTCAAGTACATTGAAGAAAATATCTGGCGCGTATCGGATTGTGGCAACATAGATTTCTATCCGTGCAGGCAAGGAGGTACTACTGAAAAGTGTTGCACAATCTCTCCCCGATTTTTACTATGTCTATGTTTTGTGTTGTCGTTGCGTGTTTGTGACACGCTGGAGAAAATGTCAACCGCTTTTGGTGGGGGAGTGGTGGTACATGGGTCGGGGGATACATTGGTTATCCTGGGACAGGCTTTGCAAGCCAAAAAATATGGGTGGGTTAGGCTTCAAGAAACTTCATGATTTTAACATTGCTTTATTGGCCGAACAGGGGTGGCGCTTACTAACTCAACCAGATTGTTTGGTAAGCGCCTCTTGAAGGCTAGATACTTTGCAACAGTGGTTTCATGGAGGCTCAGATAGGAGGGGAAACCCCAGCTTTTACTTGGCGGAGTATAATGGCCGGGAGGACTGTTTCGAATAGGGATTGGCCAGAAGAATCGGTGATGGAATGGAGACAAGGGTATGGGGGTGGAATTGGCTCGCTGATGCATCAACACACCTCTTATAACGCCGTGTGTGGACGAGCTGCGACATGCAACGGTTCATGGTCTGCTTGATGAGCCTGGGCGATGGGATGGGACATCTTGCAAGACATTTTTCATTATGATGATATCCCCTGGATTCTTGCTACCCCAGTGAGTTGTTCAGGTCAAGGATTGCTGGAGATGGCCTGGTGATTTACGGGGTCAGTACACTGTGTAGAGTGGCTATCGTCTCCTGGCTCGCGAAAGTATACAACCAGCAGTGGAGGTGGACTTCATGCATGGAAGGCATTATGGGCTGCTCCGACTCCACCCAAAGTGCGAAACTTCCTGTGGCGCTGTGCTCACACGTGCTCCCGGTGCGTGACAACTTGCACTTGAAGAGGGTGTGGATTGGAGGAGGTTGCCCAATTTGTGGCTTCGCTACGAAATCTATTGCTCATCTTTTCTGTGGATGCGATTTTGCGAAGCAGCTGTGGGAGACCGATGATGTGCTACAAGGCATGGGATTCATTGCATTCATGGATCACGTCTTGGGCACTCAAGGGCGGATGCAGCGATGAAGATGGCCTCGGTTTTATGGACGATATGGCGAGCCACGTAACGACGCTGTTTGGCATGACACGTCGCCATCTATCACCACGTCGCAACATATGATGAAACAACTTCGTGATTTCTTGGAGACAGCGTATTTGTCAGGCGGGGAACGCAATAGAGAGAGCCAAGACTCGTGCGCAATGGACGCACCACCAGCAGGTTTGTTGAAGTGCAACGTAGACGCAGCCATGGTCGAGGGTTGGGGCTAGCTTGGGCTGGTTATCCGCGACCACCTGGGTTGCTTTGTGGCGGCAAAAAGGGCCGCTTGGTCGATGAACATGATCCATATGTGGCTGAAGCTCTTGCGGTTAGAAAACTATCTTGGTTGAAGGAGCAAAAGAATTGAATAATTTAATCTAGAATCTGATTGTTTAAATTTCTGTAACGCTTTAATTCCAGTCTGTTGATTTTTCTTATGTTGGTCTGATTGTAAAGCAATGTCGGGTGTTTGCTAGTGACATTGGGAATGTTGTATAGGCCCATGTCAGGAGATCAGCGAATCGTGTAGCTCACGAGCTTGCTCGGGCACAGGTTCTTCAGCTGGCTCGGAGGTGTGGAGTCAAATCCCGCCTAGTTGTATTTTCCGGTTTGTTACGTGTTTAATGAAGGCTTTCCCGTTTATGTTAAAAAAAATTGTCTTGTGTTCTAAACTATATTATTTTGTGCAATTTTGTCTTAGTGGAATACAACTAGTGTACTTTTTATATTTTTTGTCATTTTTTATAATTTAAACTCTTTATAAAATTAATTTATATTAATGCTTATAATATAAATTCAACCAGTTTTTCACGTGCATTGCACGAATGATGGAATGCCTAATGATTACTTTTAAATAAGTAGTTCAAAGTATATCAATGCAAGATTATATATGAGATATTCAAGATAATTGAAAGTTGAATTTGTTTATTTAAATCAGTGATTCAAAGTATTTAATGTAAGATAATATAGAAGAGACTAATTATAATTGTCACTAAAATAAATATTTGTAACTTTGTAATAACGCTAGTCAAAATACTTAATCTAAAAATGATAGTTTAAATATATATACTACTTTTGATTTAAATTTATTTAAGTCTTCTTAATTTTCTTTTGGGTAGTATAATCATTGTCATCGTCTTCAGTATCTGTCCTCTTCTTTTTTTTATTAGTAGTGTGTCATGTACAATTGAGTTACTTGGCCAGGTAGCATAGATGGCATCTTCATGCAATGAGATTATGGTGTAGGAAGTTTTAGATTTGCTTGTTGTATATATGACTAGACTTGTACTATGAACTCTTTATTTTGGCAGTGGTAGTTTTTTCCATACTTGTTTCATGTGTTGTGAGATGTGTCTCGTAGATTATATGCATGTGAAAGTATTGAACAAAATATTAATATTTATTATACTTCTATAAAATATTTGAAAAATAAATATATAACATATATTGTATTATAACTTTGATATTTAATTAGAAGTTAATGTAAAATGAAGTAGGACAATGGACAATGAAGTGAATATAATTAATTAATGAATTTGAAGGTAAGGAATTTTTGAATTGTAGAAAATAAAGATAATATAACTAATGAAGTTATATTTCTTTTTAAATTATTTTATAATGAATAACTTTCAAAAGAATAATTTTTTTTTATTATAAATAAAGGCATTATAGACATCTAATTCTAAATGAATTAAATGCATATGTATTATTTATTATTATTATTATTATTATTATTATTATTATTATTATTATTATTTTGTTGTAGCGACTAATTTATTGTTTTAATAGAGTAATAGTGAGTTACTTACTTTTCATCCACAACAATGAAGTCATTGATTTTTTTTTCCATTATTCGTTGTTGAGACAAATTGTTTTGGGAGTTTGTCAATGACAATTGCTACAATTATTGTCAACAGAAGATGATAATAAACAATTGGCAGAAGTGTCAAATATGCTCATCTACTACTGCGAAGTGCTCAATTCCTACCACGAACTAAAATATAGTGTAATCAGCCACACTTACGCTCTAACAGTACTGGAAATTATGAAATTTCTGACCACTTGAAAGTGATCTTAAATCAATTCGAAAGCCTTGTTCCGACCACTTTTGGTATACGGAAAAACCTTTGTTGCTGACCAAATTTTGGTTTCAACTTTATTTAAGATCACTTTCAGGTGGTCGGAAATTTCATAATTTCTGTAGTGTAAATTTGTTCGATTAGGCTTTTTCACAGGTTACCACCAGGATGCCTGTCAACATAGATTACATGTAATTTAATTAAAAAAATAATTACGTGTAATTTTATTCTCAAAATAAAGAGTCCAGTTTGTCTTCTCCAACGAATTGGGTCTCCTCTAGTGAGTTTGCTCCATTTTTCCTCTTTCCTTGCCTTCTTTCCCTTAATTCAAGTACGTAGCTATTGTGAACGAGAATGATAATAAACAATTTGAAATATATGATTACAATAGATATTGTTATAATGATCTAGAAAAAAATTATTTAGAAGTTTTATGTATTGATAAAATTTTAAAATGATGTGCAAACCTGGTCAATTGGAGCCCGTGGGAGGTCAACATTGTCAATTCTTTGGAAAATGGTCTACCATTTTAGAGTTCAGGTGTATGTAGTTGTATTTCTTTTTAGAGTTCAGGTGTAGTTGTATTTCTGATCAAATAATGGTGTAAGAACAATTTTGTACGATATAAAATAATAGTACAATATTTGTAAAACAATGTAAAATTGGACCATTATAGAAATACATACAAATAATATTAATACCATAATAATCTAAATCATTCCAATAATGCAAAAACATAATTGAAATATTGAGTATTGTTCTAAATAATCAAAAGAATATTAATTAAACGAAAAAAAGGAAAACAAAAATTAAGCTATTTTTTTTTAAATGCAAGAAAATTATTTTCAGGATTCACGATTTATAACATTTGATGCTCAACTTTGAATACCATGTATTTAGTCGGGCCAATTGTTTGTGCAAAATTTATTTTAAATTTTATATTGTATTGTTAATACATTTTAACATATTCGTAGTATATATTTAACAAGCCAACTATGATTGAGATGAAGTTCGAACCTAACACCTTTCTTATAGAAATTAATAAGTATGTTAATAATAATAAATAGTTAACGGAATATTTCATTACTTAAGTTTATACTAATAAAATGTAGGGTTATTTAAAGGAAGAAAATCAAATAATATAGGGAAAATAAGAAAAATCATAAAAAAAATATACTAAAATCAAACAATATTAACCATTCATTTCAACAAACAATGACATCAACATTTTTTGGTTCCCATTAGCAACCTAACTTTATTGATTCTTATTAAAATTGTTGATTTGTCGATGTCAAGGAAATAATATCATAAAGAATTTTAAAATTAAAATATCTAAAATTATAAATAAGCTTACAAGTTTTCATCTCAACTAGCTATCTCCATGTACATTCTTCCACTAACAAAACTTACCTATGCCTATAACTAAAAAAGCAATGAATATAATATAACTAAAGACAATCACATTTGGCCTGATAGCAACAATTTAAAAAATAATAATTTTAATCAATTACAATTCAATATCTCCCTTTGTGATATATTCTACTCTACTATTTGTAGTTATATTTGTATAAGTGATGTTATAATTGTATGGTTGTAATTTGACTTAGACTTAACTACAAGCCTGATGTATAGGATTAGTTACGCAAGTCTTTTATTCCTTTTGTATCTCTGTATTTCTATTTGTGAATTGAATACACAAATTATCCTCTCATCTGGTATCAGTTAGTAATAGGTAGGCTATTTTCTCTCCCTCTTTACAATATCCACAAATTTCTGTGAGCGCACAGTGATCGCCGCCAGCCACCTCAAATTCCCTCTCAATGGCACACCATTTCGTGTCCATTAAACTTACAAACGTAAATTTTTTATGGCGTACCTAGTTAATACCCTTCATTCGCGGTCAAGAGCTGTTACGTTATGTTGATGGCCAGACCCCGTGTCCTCCGCAGTTCTCCCCACCCCGCCACCAGCGACGGTGCCTCCGGCGGCACTGTGTCCACCACCACACCGAATCCGACGCATGCCCTTTGGTTCAACATGATTAATCGATCCTCTCCCTCCTCATATCATCCCTATCTAACGAGGTAATGTATCTTGCCGTCGACCGTGCCACCTCCCACGATGTATGGGTCTTCATCACTGTTAGACAAGAAGGAGTGTTTAATGATAGGGAAGCGAGGAAAGAGATCTTCAGGCGTGTAATCACTTTCGTATAAGCTTTAAATCTCCTTCAACTGAAGCAACAAGGTTCAAGATTTAATCTTAATGGGATACAAGAAGATGATGAAATTCTTATGTTGCTTTGTTTAAGAATTTCCAGTAGAAATGCAATGCTCTGAAATATCTTAGTGTTATGCAAGTTTATTGCATGCCTCTTTTCAAACATTTCTCCAAATATTTATAGATTCAAACAAAGCAGTTTGGGGAAGTTACATGGAAGTTATAGAATTCAAAAACTCAACTTCCATAAGATATGTCTTCAGGCATGGGAAATATATAAATTGAATATTATATATATTCATATATATGGACCTTCCTAGGTTCATCCACATCATACAAAATAACAAAGTAAAATATATATATTATATATATTTATATTCAATGCATGTAGAAAACCATGCAATGCAACATAATAAATAAATAATATATGCATTTGTACTTTACATGCATGCAGACACGAATTAATAAAAAACGCACTTTGAAATTAATGAAGTTAATTTCATGCGGCCGAAACCAAACCAATCTCTTTGAGAGGTTATAATATAAAGCACGCTTCTCACGAATTCATCACCAACATTCAAAATGTTAAGCACGAAAGAATGTACACGAAAGCTACGCATGCACTAACTAAGGAACATGAATCGTAATCATTCGTTGAGCACGAATGAATGTACAGAAACATTAAAGCCAATACGATTCGTTATCAAAAAATCAACGAAAGCATTGATTCGTGTAACCCAACGAAACAAACAAAATGCATGCCATCAACTCGTTAAACCCGAATCTTTCGATTCGTTAAATTAACAAATTTGATACAACCGAATCCATCGTTTGAATAACGATTTGTGCACAACGATTTGTACGCAACATTCATATTTCCCAACTTACTTTCTACCAAACTAAAATAATATTTATAACTCCACAACTCCAAATATTATTTAAGTTTTTCATGGTAGTTCATCTGAAGCATTAACTCTCATTACTATATAAATCTCTAACAATAACTGCAGCACTGGGCTCTTCGACGCGGGGCGCGCTGCTTGAACCTTCTCGGCCAATTTCAATCCATCTGGCAAAGTGACAGCTCGCCGACCGAATACCCTGGACGGGCACAGCTGATCGTGCAGGACTTCGCGTTGGCTGGCCGCCCGATATCTCTCGATGAGCAGAACTTGTATGTGTTCCAGGGCCTCCTACCGGAGTTCCGCTCCATGGTCGCATCACTCGCTGCTACAGGTACACTAGTCTCGATTCCTCAGCTCTCTGATTTCTTACAAGCCCAACAGTTTAATTGGGGCGATGATTTCACGTCCGGCCGTGACGTGGTTGTTAGCGGCTCCCCTACAGTGATGGTTGCTGGGCGCGATCACAAACATAATGGTGACGATAGCAGTGGCAATCGTTAGCCGAGCTTTGGTCAGGGTCGCGGCCGAAATGGTTACGGTCGTGGCGGATAGGGACGAGGTCGTGGTGTTGGAGATCCCCTGTGACAACCCAAAAATTTATTTTATAAATCCGGTATTAAGAAAATCCAAAATAGTCAATTTTCACCCCATAAAATTTTTTATGAAGAAAATGGTGTGGAATAATTTATTTTGAACCCTTTTAAATGTGATTTGACACCAAGAATGGATTTAAATTTCAATATTCCTAAATTTTTGGGTACATTGCGTGCCACGTTTTGAAATAAGAAATATATTTGGGCGAAACCCGGAGAAATTCTGAGAAGCATAAACCAAGTGTTCATCTAGAAATCATTTTTTGGAAAATTCCCTTTTCAACCCCCAAACAACACTACAAGAAAAATGACAATTTGAAAATGTGAAATTCTGTCGCAAATCACGTTTTTGCGAGGGAATTTGTCATTTTCGCGACGAAATCCATTACGTAGTCTCAAGGTTTTTCGTATTTCAATTCATGTTGGAAATAATCCATCGCGAACGATGGCGACAGAAAATATGTGACTGAATTGTTCGTCGTGAAGTAGGCGAGCATAAGTCATTCCGTCGCGATTTTTGGCAACGGAAATGTTTCTTTCTGTCGCCATTGCGTGATAAAATAATTTGTCGCAAAACTCATATTCCGTTGCATATTTCTGTTGTGAAAGGTAACGCCGGAAATAATTACTGTCGCGAATCGTCGCTAACATTTCCGTTGGCAATTTTTTTTTTCCGTCATAAAATTTCGTCGTACAAACAAAGACGAAACAAATTGTCATCGCTATTCCGTTACAAATTTTGTCTTCCGCGCACAAATTCAGTCGTAAGAAAACGACAGAACAAAACTTCTGTAGCAATTCCATCGCTAGATTTTCCGTCGCAAAATTTGTTTCCATTACAAAATTTCGTCGTAAAATAATAACATAACTAATCACTATCGTTATTTTGTCGCGTTTTGATGACAAAATCTTTTCGTCTCCATAATTACAATAAATATTGCATCGCTAAATTATATTTCATCGCAATTTGCTAAATTATTATTTAATATTTTGTAATTATTATTATTTTCTTAAAATTCTATTATTTTGTTTTTAAAATGTTAATGCCAAACTAAAATACAATATAATATGTTGTACTCAAATACCAAATAAATGTATAAACAAAAATATAGTAATTCATAAAAGAAAAATTAAATCAATGTGAATTAAGTAATGCTGAGGGTGATGATGAAGTACCAGCTCTCTCACTCTGAAGAGCATTTAATATTTGCTGCATAAGAACCATAGAAGCCTTCAAATTCTTAATCTCATCGAGGACCTTAGCATAATTAGCATTCTCTGATGGCTGCGAGGTTGATTCTATATTGTCCGATGTGTTAGCATTTATTGGACTACGAATGAATGTACCATATGAGCCAAGTCCATAAACTCTTTTTTTTTTTTTTATCATGTCTGCCAACTGCATCATAGTACAATTGACTCTCATCTACTTCATCTCCATTTTGTGTTAATACCTCCCATTGCAAAGCAATTTGTTCCTGCAAAAAATTAAAAGAATTAGTACAATTTTTATAAAAATTCATATACATTCAAAGGAAAATCAAGATTAAACTTACATGTATTTGTTTGTCTTTTTGAACTATAAATGTTTGACCATCATGATGTTTGGTATGTGTATGCTTGAAATAATTCAAA
>VALG01007413.1:0-15017 GCA_009835305.1 Ipomoea purpurea | reverse complement strand
TAATATCAATCGTCCTCGACTATAGTGGTTTTTCTCATTTCGTCTAACGACTTTGGTGAATTATACGTCCAGCTTTTGTGTTTCGCTCAATTTAGTTCCAGACTTTGGTGTTTTGCTCATTTAGTCCGATTGTTATTTTGTTCTTTGATGTTAAATAAATAGACAATTCAGTAATTTAATATTGACATCTCGTTACTCATTAGATGTGAACTGCGAATCCTTTTTTTTTTTTTTTTTTTTTTTTTTTTTAGAGATACTTAAAACTGCGAATATAAATTTGATTTGCAAGTCGAGGTAATTCTGGGTGTAATTCGTACAAGAAAGAGGAATTTCGACTTCCAAGTTGAAAGTAAAGAGAGTATCATATTGACATTACTGAATTGTCCCTTTATTTAACACAATTTGACGAAATAACAAATGGAGGATTAAATTGAGCGAAACACAAAAGTCTGGGACGATATTAGGTCACCAAAGTCGTTTAGGACGAAATTGAGAAAACCACTATAGTCGAGGACGATTTTGGGTATTAAATCATTTTTTTATTAGTAAATGATATGACATTGTATTTAATGGAAAATATATGATACTTAAAATAATTTAGATTTCTACAACATATACTCCATTTTATCCTCATTCATTTTTACTTTCTGATGTGACAAAGAATAATAATTACTTTCATCATGTGGGTCTCAAGAAAAATGTAAACATCAAGATTGAGTAAAAGTTGAGAGTAGAATTTGAGAGTAGTAGTTATTTACGATAATTTATACCAAAATATTGAAAATTAAACATTAAGATAAAAAATGAATTAATTCACTTTTTTGTCTAGATTTTAGGTGACAATCTGTTTTTTTTTTTTTTTTTTTTTTTTTTTTTTTTTTTTTAGAACATTTTCCTTTGCATAGTATTATTGCGGCATTATAATTTTTGTCCTCCATTAACAAAATCGTCTAAATTCTATAATACAAGGCATTTAGATCTTTAATTATGATTTTTAAAAATAAAAATATAGTAGGTCAACACATTTATATTTATATAAAAAAAATCAAAATAGCCTTGTATTTAACAAAATTAATGATTTTGTTGACAAAATATAAAAAATGATCCTGCCACAATAACAATAAGACTAAAAGAAATGTTCTAAAAAACAATGATTAAAAATGGTTGTCACTTATAAATCTATAACAAAAAATAAATGGAAAATGGTCAAATAGGCCATCCAACTTTAGCTTAAAAGTCAATTAGGTCTCTAAACTTTTTAAATGTGCAATTACACCCATCAACAATTCATTTAAGTGCAATGAAGCTCAAAAACAAATTAATGACCTGTTATCACAGGGTCATTAGGGTTCAGGCCACCTTCCGGCGAATTTTTCGGCAAAAAAAAAAGTGACCGGCGAAATTTTGACAAATCCGGGTCGGTTGCTGGTCACATTTTTTTGTTGGAAAATTTGCCGGAAGGTGGCCTGAACCTAATGACCTGTGATAGCAGTCATTAACTTATTTTTGGGCTTCATTGCACCTAAATGAATTGTTGATGGTGTAATTACCACTACTGGAAATTATGGAATTCTGACCACTTGAAAGTGATCTTAAATTAAGTTAATACCAAAAAGTGGTCGGAAATAGCAATAAAGGTTTTTCCGGATACAAAAGTGATCGGAACAAGGCTTTGACTTGATTTAAGATCACTTTCAGGTGGTCGGAAATTCCATAATTCTAATAATGTACACCTTTAAAAATTTAGGGATCTAATTGACTTTTAAGTTAAAGTTCGAACTTATTTGGCCATTTTCCCAAAATATAATTATCACCATAAAAATTGAAATGTCAATTCATTACACATGTCTGCCACCTTTCACCGATATTAAAATCCGAATCTATTTGGATCCTACAGGCCACAGCCGATTCTACTCTCTAGTCTCTAGTCCTTCTCACTCTTGTCCATCGTCTCCACTCTCACCACCAATGCTGCCATACGCCATCCAGGAGGCGGAAGCCGCCGTGGGCCGATCCCTCACGGTCGCGAGACAATCTGGTTCAACTACTCCGCCACCACAATCCGACTACTTCCTCTACTGCCACAATATCCTCTCTTTTCCTCATCTTCTCCTTGGTCCCTCTCTACTACCTCTTTTCTCGAAATTTTCCTGGAAAAGTATATCCATTCCTACAAGATTCAACAAAAGTCAATCTCACCCTCTCCGATTCCTTCCGCTGCTACAAATCAGTCATGCGCATGTTCATCCTCTCGTCGGCCCTCTCCAGCTCGTATCGTATCCCTCTATCAAAGTAGTATCTCCATTGATGTTTGTTTTAATTCAGCTTCGAGAAAATAATCGATCATCTTATAGAATGTGCTATTTAATTGTGTTATTGACTTTTTTAGGGGTAATGCAGATGATTGGGATAAGACGAGCTTGCCCTTGCCATCGATATGGGAAATTGCCTCAATTGGTGGTGTATTTCTTTGTGGAGGACTACACCAACTATTGGATCCACAGGTTTTTGCATTGCAAATGGGGGTACGAGAAGATTCACAAGGTTCACCATGAGTACACAGCTCCAATAGGATTTGCAGCGCCATATGCACACTGGGCGGAGATTTTGATCCTGGGATCCCGTCTTTTCTCGGCCCCGCATGGTCCCAGGTCACATTATTACTTCTGGCTGTGGATTGGCTGAGACAGATTGAGGCCATCGAGACCCACAGCTGGGTATGCACGCATCTTCTCTCTCTTTTTTCTTTTCTTAACAAAATTCCTCCCTTTGTTGTTTTTTGTTTAGGCTTGATTGAGTTGCTAATTATTTCATTCTATTGACCAAATCACCAAATCATCCTCCAACAGTGACATTTACTTTTCCTTTCTTTGCACTGTTTGCTTTTATTAAATTTGGATTTATCTTGTAAAGTGAATTGTATTGATGGATCTTCCCTAGCTAAACAACTTTGTTTTCCAAATCAAGAGAAATATTAAAAGGTTTCTTTAACAAAGTTGTGAAAGGTGACACAGTAAGTCTGTATTGACAACGGAAAGAAGTATAACACTTAAAACATTCTTTGAAATACTGAAATAGTTTGAAAAGTAACTTTTGGATTATGATAGCATGCTATTTGATGTGTACATATATCCATATTGAATGCCCATGCTGCCTCCACTTTCTAATTTATTTTTAAATGAAATTTGTCATATTATTTCATGCAATATTTTGGATTGATATTGAATTATAATATAATTTAACCAATACAAATTTGGACTCAATGGACTCTTAGACTCGACGAGCAACATTTTGGAAACTTAGCATTTTGATTGTTTATAGATTTATCTTTATCTACCTAATTTTTAGGTTAACATGTTGCATACATAATTGACATTGAGACAACCAGGGAGAGACCATTGTTGTTAAGGCGAGGTGCCACCCGACCGTCTAGGCAACAACTAGGCGATGAGGTCTTTAGATTTAGCTTTCCTTTTAGGATCCGTAGATGGATTATAATTGGGGTTATTTTCATTCTCAGCCGTAACCTGTCCGTAAAACAAAGTAAACAACCACTAAGTAAAACAGAGTGACCTATGAAGGGGGGAGTCGGCGTCTAGGGCAGTAGTCAGGCTCTCAGCTATGTATTATTAGGGTTTTTTTTAAAGGCGAGGCGAGCTTGTTAGGTAACCGGTCTCCACCAACCGGATGCCAGGTGACGCCTTAACAAAACGGGAGATACACATCTAGGGAGGGAATGTCACTTTTAAAAGAACAATTTACGCCTAGCATTTTTAAAATATTGCAAATGGTTGATTACCTTATCTAAACAACAAAGAAGAATATGAGTTGTGATTTTTGCTGGAGAATTTGGTATTTAGCAGAACTTAATGGAAAATGAGGGTGCATGTAGTCAATCTGAGCTGGCAGGCAATGATTGAGTTGTGTTGAGTTCACCTAACTTGGTAGATAAGGTGAGATTAATCTAACGTGCAAAATAATTGACTCCTTTGGTTGTCTATGTAAAAGTTAAGACTGCAATCTTTAAGCGGTTTAATGTTGCAATGTTATGTACATATCATGTCTGAACAGCTTGTTAATCATTGCACTCATTATGCAAATTTTGGCCATTTTGGCGCTATTGTGTTGGCATTATGCTTATACTATGGGGCTGTTTTGCTTGAGTGGTTGACCTTAAGAATTGGAGCAAAAATATTAAGGAACGGAAATGAGAGTGAAGTTTAACAAAAGCTACATTGGTTTGTATCAAAATCAAGGTTGCAAAATACGCTAGGCGTTAGTCGGGCACCAAAGGGGCCCGCTTAGTGGCGGAAGACACAAAAACAAAAAAAACAAGATTGTGCGTGTGTGTATGGTATTATATATATATATATATATATATATATATATATATATACACACACACACACACATAAAATAACAAATTATTACACATGGCTCTAGAATTGCAAAAAAAAAAAAAACAATAAATAAAATTAAAAAAAATAATGATTCGGCCGAATTAGGCGCCTAGTTGGCTGGCCGACTTGGTGGTCCCTAAATGGGAACTCTCCACGGTCGGGCGGCACCTAGGTGCGATTTTTACAACAGTGATCAAAATAGGAATAAGAATCAATTGCCATATTTAATTTTTTGTCATATTTTCTTCAGATTTACTTCATACATTAAGTTTCTTACATAATAATACAAAATGTTATACATGCACACTCCTGCATTCACAGACATATAATATATTAGGCATATTTCTTATAAATAAAATGTATCATGAAAGTGGCTATGTTGGTTATCTTGTTTAAAAAGCCTTTAGATCATTTGCATCACTGGATCTTGAAGAGGAGGCTTTAATTTTTTGAGCAAGAAGGGGCTTAAGTGCTGGGTAGTTGGTTGCCATGCTCTGCAGTTTCAAGAGGCTAGCAAAACATGGGAAGGGAGAGGAAGGTGGATGGTGTGGGCAGTTAGCACAAACAGGGTGGAGCTGGGGTTGGGGGAGGGGAGGCTGTTGTATGTAGACTGTACCTGATTGAGGGATAGAGCCCAAGTGGTAAGCAAAAGGGTATCAATCTCAACTGAAACCCATGTGGAATACAGGAATGAGATCTTTAAATTACCAACTTTCCACCCTGATTAACTAGTACATTGAGTACCCAATCAAACACCAACTATAGTCATTTCCGTTCTTGAATTGGAACCTCCCAACCAAAAGTATTTCGTTGCATCATGTGTTTATTATTGTTAGAAGCTTTAGCTTATTGGATGTTGACTTACAGTGATATTGTACAGTGACTTAAAAATAATTGTGTTGTTTCTAAGTGAAACCATGTAGAAGATAGACTAGAAGCTTTACCTATCTTGGCATCTGTTATAGCATCAGAATCACTGAAAATTTGACATATGGAATATCATTTATTCTACTGAATCAGTGCTTCTGTATTCACATCGATTATTGTTGTACTGATTCCAATATGACAGTTTGTGTCGGTTTTTACTCACCTGTTATCACCAATGTTAACTCAGGTATGACCTTCCTTGGACTCCCACAAAATATATACCGTTTTATGGTGGTCCAGATTACCATGACTACCATCATTATGTTGGTGGCCTAAGTCAGAGCAATTTTGCTTCAGTATTCACCTATTGTGATTACATCTATGGAACTGACAAGGTGTGTATATAAATAATTTATATTGGATTAATTCTCAACATAATTCATTTAGGCCTTAAGACCAAACATTTTCTTACACTTTTTTTGGGCTTTATCTCACAGGGCTACCGCTATCAGAAGAAAGTCCTTCAGCAGGTATCTTTGTGCCTTCTTTTATTTTTCCTTTGACAAACACCATTGAGCCCTATGGGTTTTCAGACAGTCCCATTTTGCTATCATCTTATTCAAATTTCATTACAGTTAATAATGTCTTGATAGGTTGGTTCCACGGTATTATGTTGAAGTAATAACTGATAACGTATTCTTTTGCTTCATGATGTCATTTTTCTTCTGTTCCAGTTACGAGAAGGCTCGAAAACCAATGGTGAACAAAATGGATTTTCACACATCTCAGGGGAAGATATTAAAGTTGACTAGATCTGGAACTTCAGATGCCACCACCTTCATAGTTAAAACTAGTGAAGTTGTGGAAGCAACAAGTTGACTAAGTGCTTTATTTTTAGTTTGCTCATAGATTTGGAAGTTGTAGTAGTATTGTGGGGAGAATTTTATGTATTAGTGATGAAGTGTTAGTCCTTAAATTTGTTTCTTTTTGACGGTACGTTTAGCTTTGATAAGTTGAGATCAGTCTCATGGGTTGTGTATTATGATTATGAAATTTGAAACAAGTTTTTCACCTGTTGGCTGAATTAGTGAAATTGAAATGTCACTATTGATTAAGAAAAACTTGACATTTTCTTCCCCAGAGGCTATTTTTGGTATTCTTCACCAGAGTGCAAATAGAAAGTAGAAACCATGGTTATTGTTATAGAATGTTTAATATTAAGAATCCTATAGCCTAGAGATTAGGGTTTGAGGTGTATGGGAGATTAGGGTTTGAGGTGTATGGAAACTTCCATATCAGTTGCCATCTTGTCCCTCCATATATAGAGAGCTGAAATCTCCCTAAGGGTGTGAGAAAGAGAGAGTTGCTCCAAGGTATTTTATTCTAAAACCTATTCACATGGTATTAGAGCCACTTCAATAATTTTTTCCTGCGATCTCCTGTCGTCACCGCCGGTTCAGAAGGGTCGCCGGAGTCCGGCGACCACAGCTGCAGAGTTTCCGGCGAACTGCCCTGCGCGTGGGCCTCACGCGCCACCTTCGCCGCCGCCATCTCCTCCACGCGTCGGCGCGTGGGCCGTTTCCGCCACCGGAAAAATTTTTCGACGACAGTTTCTGGGTCGCCTAAGTCCCCTCTTCTCAGTTCTGACTTAGTTTGGACCATCGCCGCTCCGGTTCTAAGGTTAGGTTGTTTCGTACCCTTCAGGCTCACTTTTCAGCATAAATTCTGATCTGTTTGGGCTTAATTTTGCTCACTTTTCAGCATAAATTCTGATCTGTTTGGCTTAAATTTTGGTGGGTATGGCTGATAATAAATCTGTGGTTGTAACTGATATTGTTCCTGTGACTTCTAAGATCACGGATTGTAAGCTTAATGGCTCTAATTACTTGGAATGGACTCAAGTCATTAAATTTATCTCACTAGTTTGGATAAGTCTGATCACCTAACAGCATCTTTGGCTGATCAAGAGCCTACTTGGGTGTGGGATGATGCACGTCTATTCTGCAGATTCGTAATTCTATTGATGAGAGTATTGTTGGGTTTCATTAGTCATTGTGGTTCTGTTAAGGAATTGATGGAGTATTTGGATTATTTGTACTCTGGGAAGGGAATATTATCGTATTTATGATGTTTGCAAGTCTTTTTATCGTGCAGGAAACGCGATTATCTCTTATGGCGTACTTTATGGAATTTAAGAAAACATATGAGACACTTAATAAACTAATGCCTTTCACTACTGATATTAAAACACAGCAACAACAATGTGAACAACTAGCTGTTATGAGTTTTTTGCAGGTCTCCCCTCTGAGTTTGATACAGCTAGGTCCGCCATTCTTAGTACCTCAGAAGTCCCTACTCTGGCTGCTGTATTCCCACGTTTGATTCGATCGGAGCAATTGCAACCAAGTCTGTCCGAGTTCCATCCCACCAAGCAGTGCACTCGTTGGCCGCCATCCTCGCGGTGGAACTCCAGGGGCAATCATCCAATCCTCCTCATGGTGGGAATAGTAGAAATTCCCAGGGGCACAATTCCGGTGGTATTGTGTGTCATTATTGCCATAAGCCCGGGCACATAAAAAGGGACTGTAAGAAGTGGTTGAGGGAGCGGGGAAATTCAGCTGCTAATGTTGCGTATACACCTGAGGCATCTTCCAAAACGGTTATGGTCTCTGCGGATGAGTTTGTCAAGTTCTCTCAGTACCAAGAATCTTTAAAAAAATATTCATCCTCTTCGGTCACTACTATTGCTGATTCAGGTAATACAACTACATGCCTTCTCTCGTCCGCATCCAAATAGGTTATAGATTCGGGTGCTACAGATCATATGACAGGTAACTCGAGTCTATTTTCCACTCTCTTCCCATCCACATAGTTCCCTTGTCACCTTAGCGGATGGATCCACCTCTCGTGTACTGGGTCTGGGTCCATTACGCCTATCCCCACGCTTCCCTTGTCATCTGTCTTGCACCTACCTAATTTTTCATTCAATTAAATTTCAGTCAGCCAGCTTACTCGTGTTTTAAACTGCTCTGTTACGTTTTTTCCTGATCATTGTTTGTTTCAAGATCTTATGATGAAGAGGGTTATTGGTAAGGGGCGTGAGTCTGGAGGTCTCTACGTTCTTGACACAGCGAGGCCAGAGTCTGTTGCTTGTTCTAGTGTTGTCACCCCAATTGAAGCACATTGTCGTTTGGGGCATCCTTCCCTTCCCTTGTTGAAGAAATTGTGTCTGCAGTTTCTAGTTTGTCTTTTTTACATTGTGAGTCATGTGAGTTTTCTAAGCACCATCGTGTGCATTTGAGTCCTAGGGTTCACAAACGAGCGTCTACTCTTTTTGAGTTAGTACATTCTGATGTTTTGGGTCCATGTTCTGTGACATCTAAAACTTGGTTATAAGTATTTTGTTATATTTGTTGATGATTTTCCGCATGACTTGGTTATATCTAATGCAGTCTCGTTCTGAATTGTTTGATGTGTTTTGTGGGTTCTGTTCTGAAATTGAAACTCAATTTGGTGTTCCTTTCAAAATTTTACGTAGTGACAATGCTAGAGAATATTTCTCGCATCCTTTTGCCTCTTATATGCGTGGGAAAGTTATGATACATCAGTCCTCTTATGTTGACACACCTTCCCAAAATGGGGTGGCTGAGCGCAAGAATAGATATCTGCTTGGAACTGCAAGGGCCTTGATGTTTCAAAGGGGGGTTCCCAAGCAGTTTTGGGCTGATGCTGTTTCCACAGCCTGTTTCTTGATTAATCGTATGCCATATGCTGTTTTGGATGGGAAAACGCCCTGTCATACTCTGTATCCTTCGAAACCTTTGTTTCATATTGACCCACGAATATTTGGTTGCGTGTGCTTTGTTCGGGATGTTCGTCCCAATGTCTCCAAGTTAGACCCAAAGTCTTTGAAGTGTGTCTTTCTTGGTTTTCTCGTGTGCAAAATGGGTACAAATGTTACTCTCCTGAGCAGGTAGGTACCTTGTTTCAATTGATGTCACCTTTCATGAGGATGTTCCTTTCTTCCCTGCATCTCATGATGTTATTCGTGAGGGGGAGGGAGATGATATCTTGATGTATATGGTCACGTCCTCTGTTCCTACTTCTGTTCCTACTCTCTCCTGTCTTACATGTGTATTCTCGTAGGCCTCGGCCTGCTACACCCGTTCCGGCACCACCTCCTGCTTCTCTTCCGGATCCGGTACCAGCTCAATGCCCTGAAACCACCTCTGTGTCATTTGATCCAGTCTTGGATGATGATCGTCCGATTGCTCAACAGAAAGGTAAACGTAGTTGTACTTATCTATTTCCTCTTTTGCGACATATGATCGGCTTGTCATCTGCCTCTTGTCTTTTATTGCTTCCCTTGATCCTATTCTAATCCCTAGAACTGTTAAGGAAGCCTTGTCTCATCCTGGGTGGCGAAATGCCATGATTGAAGAGATGAATGCTTTGGATCACAACGGTACTTGGGAGTTGGTCACTAAGCCTGCAAATAAGAAGCCTATTGGCTGTAAATGAGTGTTTACCGTAAAAGTTAATTCTGATGGGTCTGTGGGTCGTTTGAAAGCCCGCCTTGCGGCTAAGGGATACGCCCAAACTTATGGGGTTGATTATTCTGATACTTTTTCTCCTGTGGTTAAGCTTACTTCTGTCAGATTACTCATTTCAAGGGCTGCCATCAATGATTGGCCTTTACATCAGCTTGATATCAAAAATGCCTTTCTGTATGGGATCTTCATGAAGAGGTGTATATGGAGCAACCTGTTGGGGTTGTTGCTCAGAGGGAGTCTGGAAAGGTATGCCGACTTCGGCGATCGTTGTATGACTGAAACAAAGCCCACGTGCATGGTTTGGAAAATTCAGTCAAGCTGTTGAGAGCTTTGGAATGGTGAAAGGGAAATCGGATCACTCCATGTTTTACAAGTGGTCCAAAACAGGTATCATCTGGTTAGTGGTCTATGTAGATGACATGTCATTACAGGGAGTGACACCGAAGGATTTCATCTCTCAATCTTTCTTCATAGTCAATTTCAAACTAAAGATTGGGACACTGAAGTACTTCCTGGGTATTGAAGTTATGAGAAAAAAACAGGTATATTACTATCTCAACGGAAATATGTACTTGACTTACTCTCTGAAACAGGAAAGTTCGTCTAAACCATGCAATATCCCATGATACCGAACTTGCAATTATCGAAGGAGGGGGGTTGTTTGAAGATCCTGAGAGGTATAGAGATTGGTTGGGAAGACTAAACTACTTGACAGTAACTCGTCCAGATATTATACCCAGTTAGGTGGTTTTGACCAGGTACATGGCATCCCAACTATTGCACTGGGCAGCTGTAGGCACATTATTGGTTATTTAAAGAGCCTCCAGACATGGAACTGTGTATACGATCGATGGTCCACTACGATTGAGTGTTTTACGGATGCTGACTGGGGCTGTTGCCAAAGAGATCGTAGATCAACGACCGGATATTGTGTTTCTTTGGGAGGGAATGCTGGTTTGTGGAAGAGTAAGAAGCACACGTGGTTTCTCGTTCGAGTGCAGAGTCTGATATAGAGTGATGGCCACAATCAACATGTGAAGTGATGGATAATAATCTTTTGAATGGAATCGGTTCAAAGCTCCGGATTCCTGCAAGTTATGGTGTGGATAACCAAGCTGCCCTCTTCATATTGCATTCAACCGATGTTTCATGAACGACCAAGCACATAGAGACTTGACTTGTTATTGTTTTTCGTGAGGAAGATACAACAAGGCTTATTTCCACCGGATTTGTGGAAGACTGAGAACAACTTGGGGATCATTCACGAAGCTCCTCACTGAACCCGAGTTAGTTATTTGTGTAAAAAGTTGGCATGATCAATATCTATGCTCCAACTTGAGGGGAAATGTTATAGAATGGTTATTAAAAAAATCTACATATTAGGAAACCTAGAGAATTTTTAGGGTTTGGAGGTGTATGGATAACTTTCCGATATCAGTTGTTCATCTTGCCCCCTCATAGTATAGAGATCTGAAATCGCCCTAAGGTGTGAGGTAAAGATAGAGATGCTCCAGGTATTTTTATTCATAAAGATCCTATTCACAGTTATCCACCGCAAGACCACCACTTTTTTTCTGCAGATCACACGATTTCCATGGGCAAAATTACCGTTTCTTGGGACCGATTGGGGCGGTTTCCTAAGGTCTAGTTAAGTGTTGGTTTTACGACTTGTGTCAAGAGAATAATCTCACCATCAACGTGTTACATGTTCATAAATATATAATACGGTTTTGGATAATTGTAAACTCGTTATTTTTGAAGTAAAATAGGTTTCAGAACCCTTAGGGCATCCTTCAATCAGTGGGTAGGATTGAGGAGATTTTTGCAGATGTGATTAGAAAGAGAAATGGTGAAAAGGAAAAAAAGAAAGGAAAAATAAAAACCAAATAAAAACTAACAAAATCCCATCAAAATCGTCTCAAAACCCCCTAAAATCTGCCAAAATCTGAGCAAAATCCCCTAAATAACATAACTACCCAAACCGTTCTCTCCCCTTCTTTCCCACTTCACCATTTTACTTAAAACAACCTGGTGAACAATCCCCTATTGGGTTGCCTAGAGTTGGCCACTCATATCAGTCCGTTCTCCATTGAATCTTATGAAATTTTAATACTTGGATAAATTTCAGTTTTGTTCCCTGACTATTGGAGTTGTGTTAATTGCAACACTTGACTTTCAAAATGTGAACTGTACCTGACTATGCAATTTCTATCAATTTTGGTCCCGCCGGCCCAATTGCCGGCCAAATCTCACCGGAAAAATTTAATTAATCAATTAATCTTTAATCTCAAGGGCAATTCTGCCTTTCATGTGTGGGGTTTAAAAAGCACTGCCACCGTCCCTTGTCGGAGAACAATGAAGGACCTTCCGTGGTGGATTGAAGCCAATCAAGCCATATTATGTTGAGAGAAAACAAGCCCCAAGGAAAAGAATATGAAAAAGTGAATCTCACGTCAAAATTCTTGAAAATCTGCTGGAAAACAGAGAATGTTCTCTAACTTTGGAAAGAAAACCAGTGCTACCGTTGATCCCTCCCGGAGAACCGTGTATGCCATCGGAAAACCCTTGCCCAAATCTGTACAAAGCTCCCACTCGCCGGAACTCAAGGAGTAGCCGACGAGAAAACCCAGTAGAAATCCAATCAAATATGTGAACAAGTCACAAATGGAAAGGAGCAGTCCCAAATACTTGGAAATTCCAAAAATAACATATGTTTACATAATTAAATCCAAGCCAAATGAATTCGACAGTGGAGGTTCATGCAAGGAAAAAGAAATTCAGATGGTAGGAAAACTAGAGAGATCCGAGAGCATCCAGTTCTACTTAGAGAATTAAAGCTCTCAACCCACTACGAAAGACGATACCATGCAAACTGATTCATATAAGCCTACGAAAGACGATGAACTTTCGGCGGATGAGCTTCTGAAAAGAAGACAACCAATCGGAGATGTGGGGAAGACGTGTGGCCTGTGGGGAAGAATCAGAGATGCAAGGACACAGAGAAGACGATGGAGATTGATTGTTGGGGTAGAAAGACGATTTTGCCCTTACATTAAACATTAATTGGTTAATTAAATTTTTCCGGTGAGATTTGGTTGGCAATTTGGCCAGCGTGACCAAAATTGATAGAAATTGCATAGCAAGAGGTACTAAATAACATTTTTGAAAGTCAAGTGTTACAATTAACACAACTCCAATAGTCATCGGACTAAAATTGAAATTTTCTCTTTAATACTTATATCGAAAAATGTAATACTCCAGGGATCAAAGATCTTAAAAAGCATTATAAAAGGATCATATCCTAAGTGCAAGGGTAGACTGACAATACATTTTAGTTCACATAAGGAGTAGTACTGTAGGTAGGTTACAATAGATAGAAGAAGTTCAAAATCTATTGTCTAAAAGCGCTCCTAACTTATGTACTTTAAACTGTGCTCATAGTGAATTAGATTTTTCTCGTAATACAAGAATTGCTTTGCAAGTTAGGAAATTCCTGAACTGCGTTAAAAGTCTCTGTGTTACAACTAATATTCTAAGATCACTACGAAATGTCCCTTCAAAAATTTCAATTGGATAACAGCAAATTGCTTAAGTTACTAGCCGAATCTTAATCTTTAGAAGGATTGCTAATGGATTTTTTCAGGGAAGGACTGTACACCCCCGATTTTTTGGGCTATTTTAAAATGATTACAAGCTAAGAAATATGAATAAGTCTATCATTAATACAAAATAGAGCGGAAGCTAAACATAATAGTTTGGGGTGTTAGGCCACATCTAAGCTTGAGAACCTAGATGCACAGGCTACTAACTAACTAATCATAATCCATAAATATCATTCGAATACAAATGGCTCACAGGCCGTCGAACTAAAGCTACTTACTAAAACTAAACTAGGTACCACAGCTTCGTCTAGCGTGCTCACAAGCCAACTAGTCTGTACTTGAAAAACATTGGTGTAGCAACTGTTATCGAAATAATACTAAGTAACCCACTCCCACGCGTTGAGTACCATATATATAAATATAAGAAAATCATTTTGAGACTTGGGAATGCATAAATATAGTCCTAACAACTCTAGCTTTAAAATTCAAGACATTGACTCGTAGGAAGATACACTTATCTACATAACCAGACTTCTAACATACCATTAGCATTGACACGATGAAACAACATTAAGAATACAAGAATACAAGCTATGACCACATGACACGTCCATGTTCCAACCATATAACACCGCTCCATCCTATATCAGTTCCAACCTGTTACCTTCGAGACCACCCTGTACACCAGACCACCCTTATCTCTCTAGGAGCAATTCTCGTCGCGGGCTTTACCGCCTGTATCTCCACCTAACTTTAGTATTCATAATCATAATTGCACCGCAACGCAAAGCACACACAGTGCTATAACATAGGTACCGCAGCACCATAACATAAGATAAATACACCGCAGCGCAATATCATAAGCACACGCAGTGCCACCCCATAAGATAATTGTACCGCAACACAATATCATACCACCAGCTTCAAGTTATCATCATGGACATCAGTATACAACATTCAGGACTCAACAATGACATCAACAAGGTTAATTAGGGAAGGGTACGACATCCGTACAATTTCACAATGACAAGTGATATCAAGACAACCATAAGACCCATCGGGAACATCATAGACCATACTTTGAACCAACAAGATACAAGTTTAACCACATGCATAATTCGAGACTCACGAATCCTACTATCTTACTTACATCATCTAGACTTACAAACATCAAAGAAGACACTTCGGGGCACGGGGATCGACCGAACGGGGAGGCCCGACAGACCACCGCGCGAACATACCAGCGGGTGTAGTTAGGCGGTGAATGAAACCAAAAACAAGACCAAGACACAACAACAGGACTGACTACTAGGATGATCATAAAGCTAGCATGCATCCTAGGAACACCAAAAGGCGTAATAACAGCAAGCCGACACAAGTACCAACTAAAGCAACAATGGGATCAAGACAATCATCTTAGCAATATCATCAAGCCACAATCCATCTTCCAACCTAATACCAAGTTCCACACTTTACCCTCCCATCCTTATATCATTCCCAACATGTACTCCGGGCCACTTATATCGCATCCCTGTATTCCTCCGGAACAACTACATGCCCACAAAGAAAGCCCAACAATCCACTCAACATGGTGC
>VALG01007409.1:0-14578 GCA_009835305.1 Ipomoea purpurea | reverse complement strand
CCATTAGATTTAGTAATAGATTCATATGATTCATATTAATCAAGTATTTTTCCAGTTTTTCAGCGCACATTCTCCTACTCAGATATCTGTAATGGGGTAAACTTGGTCATCAAAACACTGAAAGGGAAACACAATTGTTTGGTGTTTTTATTACACTAATTGGTTGCATGTTGTCAACACTGTTTGTGTAGTGTCCGGAACCCGAATCCGCTATAAATGTTAACCATTTAATTACCATAACACGGAATAACACCATTTTGTTGGGGTGGTTCTCACTGTGGATGTGTTTTATTACTACTAATTGTGTATGTGTGCAACAGTTTTTGTGTATTCTGAACCCGCCTGCTATAAATTGTTCACTGTTACAGTCTACCATGAACCTACCCCCACTTACGTAGGAGTAAAACGCGCGAGAAATTTCTCGAGAATTACCACTGCCTTTAGATTAAACTGATTCAACGAACCCAACTATCGACCACCTACACACTGACTAATACATGATGACCACATATGATGAGCGTTTTTCTAAATATATATTTATGATATATATATAATAATATTATTATATATATATTATATATAGTATATAATATATAGTAATAAATAGTGACTATAATATATGTGAAAGGTCCAGTGCGGTGAAGTCCCGTTAGTGTTGTCGTGATTAATGGTGTGAGTCTTTTACTCATGTGCGTAGTGTCTTGTACTTAATGGTGCTCTGAGATTGTGACTTAATGGTGAGTGTGTACAGTTAAGGTCGTGGAGTTTGTACATAAGGTGTTGAGTCTGTGCCTAAAGGTGCATGGAGTTTGTGTGCTTAATTCGTGAGTGGTGCTAATTAAATGTGTTCTTTGTACAATATACGTCTGTCGTCTTCCCTTCCTACCTTAATCCTCTCATCCCTCTCCTGTCTTCACATATATCTTCGTTCTTCTCCCTTCCTATTCCATTAAGCCTCTCTTCACTCTCCTCCTGTCTCTTCATCATATAACGTCTTCTGTCTTCGTCAGTCTGCTTCGCTTCCTAATAAAGAAGGGACAGTTTCCTCATTTTCCCGGTTAATCATCTCTTCCTTCTCTTTTGTTTTCTGCTTTCGTTAGCGTGAGGTGATTTTGTGCTAATCTATTTGTTGTTTATAGCTTCTTTTCCGATTCGCTATTAAAACTCCACGCACATTAATGCACAAACTCAACATTTAAGCACAACTACTCCAGGCATTATTAAGTATAAAACCACCGCACATAACATTGACACACTCACCGCACATTAAGTATCAAAATCTCAAACACATTAAGCAAAAGATTCACAGCAAATATAAAACTCACGCAACATTGAATCAACCTGCAACGAGGAAGCCTCAAATGCACTTGATACCTCTCCCTAATATTACAACACAATAATATAAAACTATTATTGGAATTTGTCCGAAATTATTATACACAGGGCGTTCAAATGAAAATGTGGGTCCTGTGCAACTATCTTAATTTGGATCCCTTCTTTTTTCAAATATTTTTATATATACTAAAAAATAAGTGTGTCAAAAAAGCTTTCCAGCCATAAAAACCTTCATTGCAAAAACATTTTCTTATACTTTATTTAAAAAATCTTGCAACAAAAACAAAACACATTGCAAAGTTCTTTGAATATTCAAGCCAATCTTGATCACACTTCTCTCCCTTAGGAGAATATCTAGTGTAAAATGCAGATGAAAATCTTCTAAAGAGAATTTATCTTTAGGACATTCTAAAAAATGAAAAACTTGAAAAGTTTGTATGATAATAAAAATTGAAGAATCAGTGGCATACGAACTAAGTCTATCGTTTTTGAGTCAATTCACTAAATTAGTTGCCTAAGAGACATCAACAACAAATAATATAAATAAACAATCAAATTGAATATTTAAATTACTGCATAAAGAATACAAACAACCAAACAACAGCAACCCAATAACAATACTCAAAAAGTCAAATAAATATTTAAATAAATTAAAATAATTCAAATACCCAGCAAAAATGTGGAATTTAAAATGTTTTCTCTTAGTCCTTCTAGTTCTGTCAGTTTTGTGCTCTCTAATCGCTGCTAGCGCCATATTATGGGACTAGAGATTATGGAGGTTTGTTGAGTTTTTCGAAGCCGTACTGTGCGATAATAGTCTGACATTTTTTTTTAATTATGGAGGGCCCCAAAAATTTTGGGGGGAAAAACCTGTGCTCCGGCCCTGAAAACATGCCCAGGGTCGGCCCATGTATTATTACACACGAATAATTATAAACATCCAAAGGTATATATACAATGTATATTCTCGAAAAAAAGATATATCAATAATATTCAACCCAAAAAAGAAACTAAATAATCCTCAAAGTAAATCCTATCCAACGAATATATCAAGAAGAGAAGATAACGACTTGCTTAAAAGCATAATCAAAAACAAGAAAGAAGGAGAAGGAAAAAGAAATTGTACAGTTAGTGCAGATTTCTTCTCTTTCCGTTAAACCTTATTAGCCACCGTGCTGGTCCCAAATTCTAAGTGAAAGAGCCTCCTATGCTATAGCAATTCCTATAAGCTTAAAAAGAAACTCTTGTATATAAGGGCCAAATCCTCTTTCCAAACCAATGTGGGACAAAGCTCATTTTTCCCTTCATTTTTCCAACTCAATGGGTCTATTTTGAGAATCAATATCTCATTCACCCATTATCCGTTTTGAGCGTACAATATATCAATCTCTTCGTCTCACTACGAAGAACCCGAATACACTTTGACCCGACCCAAATCGGAAGTGGACCCCATTGATAATTGTATCACAAAATAGCCACTTAATATGTCATTTTAATGCTATTTTTCCAACATATATATTCTTATTCTTATATATTTTTGAGTTGTCTGGCGTCACTTGCATATATGCCCACCGCAACTTTATTTGATGTCTGATAGATACTTCCATTGAAGAATTGAAGCTAGCAAGGTTGTAACTAATTAAAGGTAAGGAAATGGGAGATGGTGAGGAGCAGAAGAAGCACAAGTACGGCGGCGCAGGCAGAGCCCTGTGCGCTTTCCTCCTTACTTTCTTGATTTTAGCTGCCATCACTCTCCTCATCATATGGTTGCTTTACCGCCCCACCAAGCCCAACTTCACGCTGGTAAGCCTCGCAATCTACCAGCTCAACCTCACGTCTCCGCCTCTCCTCTCCGCCACCATGCAGTTCACGCTCCTCACCAGGAACTTCCACCCCCGCCTCTCCTACCACTACGATCATCTCTCGGCTTTTGTTTCGTACAAGAACGAGGCGATCACGCCGGCGGTGAGCCTGCCCCCGCTGTCTCACGGGGCGAAGAGCACGGTGGCGATCTCTCCTGTGCTGGATAGAGGGCCGGTGCCGGTGTCGGTGTCGGTGATGAACGGAGTGGCGATGGATGAGGCGTATGGGATGGTGGGGTTGAGGGTGGTGTTGAAGGGGAAGTTGAGATACAAAGGTGGAGCCATAAAGAGCCGACGCTATGGCGTGTGTGTGGAGTGTGACGTGGTGGTTGGGTTTAACAAACAATTTGCTGCTGCTCAACTCTCTCTGCTTCCTTCTTCTTCTCCGCAATGCAACACCCACGTGTGAACTCAACTTCTTATCATATAATAATAATAATTAATTTCTAATTCTGATCGAACAAGTTATGCAAAAGTTGCAATTTGTATATATATGTATGTATGTTTAAAGAGTTTTACGGCATGGATTCCTATTTTTTACTTCTTGATGTGGTAAGAGATGATATGTTATCTTTATTTTGTAATTTCAAAAAAAATGTCAAGATCAAAATTTTAAAAAATGAAATAAAAGTCTGTAGTAGAGTTTGAGAGTTCAAGTAAGTATATAGTTTATAATGATCGAGTTGAATTATATTAAAGAATCAATGGCCTTGTTTGATTAATGGATGTTTACAATAACATTAGCTGTTGTAGAAAAGTGTTTGGTAAATTAGCTGTTAGTTGATAGTTGTTTGATATAATTTCTTTTCTCAAAAAGTTAATTGGAATAGTTTTTTGAATTTTAGCATTTTGGAATTACAAAAAAGCTAATTAACCAAATACTTATATTAATATTTTAACTAAATCAAATAATTAATAGTGATCAAATAAGTCAAAATTGACTTTTAAGCCAATTTTTTATCAAACAGGCCAATATATATATGAGATGACATGATATGGGAAAGCATGTATGCATATGTCTAACTACATATATAATTAATATTTATTCCTTACTGTGATTGATTCTCTTTATCTCTTCCGATCCCCGCCCGGACAAGGAATATAATTATTCTAATGCATGATTTAGTGCATGCTGGATTTGCTTTTCTTTTGATCTTACTATACTGACTAGTATAGGGTATATATTCCGGATTCCCATTAACCTAACTGCCGCCCACTATTGTTTATACCTAACAAATATTATACTGGCATATATGGGCAGCTCAGTTGATCACATAAATAAAATTAAGAATAATAATTTATGATCAAGTCTCACTAATAACAGTACGGAGTAACTTCTCAAAGTGATAGACTTTGTACGAACGGTCAAGTAAGTAAAGATCTAGCATGTGTTTAGCTGAGTTGATAAAAAAAGTTTACCAATTTCGATTCGGAATAATGGTAGTAGGAGAATATGCTCAAAACTCAAAAGGCTAGTGGAAGCTGGAGAGCTTGAAGGTAAGTATCTTACTTAGTTAGCATTAAAAGAGAATTATATATATATATATATATATATAGGGTGTGCTTCAAGTGGAGAACCCTTTGTTATAGGAACATAAGAACTAATCCAATCCATTCAAAATGCTTAATCAATGGTTTAGATAATTTACATTTTTATGTGCATCTTAAACATAATTATTAGAATGGATATTAGTGTAATTTAGTCCAACAAACCAATTAAAATCAAATATTATAATTGGATTCTTTCCCAGATTTTAGGATGACAAGATAAGGAAGGAGTCCTATTGATTTGAGAATTTGCATTCGTCAAATTTGCGACAGGGAATGAAGCACGGTTGTCCGCCGTTCGACTGATTTTGAAGAAACACACAAATCGCCGATCATCCACGATGCTGGCGAAATGTTCTCAGGTACGTTGATGCTATTTATGAAGTGATCATTGTCTCCCATTGCAAAAACGGTTGCATCTACAACATCTCCAGTAGCATTTGCATGAGCATCCTCAAGATCAGGAAATACATTATCATTGAAATCAAGTCTCGACTATTGGTCACCGAACGGATCTGGCCAATGAATCTTTAAAAACGCAATCTAGTATACAGACGTGCACTTAGTCTACCTGTGTGTGCCATAATATGCAAAAAATTCTAAGAGTTCAAATCCAATGAAACCAGGATGATGTTATACCTTTCCGTGTGCACTTTTGGGAAAATGGTTGTGCCATAAAGTACAAACTGAGAGCGGCTGGAAAGACGAAACTGAAGTTAGTGTGCGCATGGGTTATACTGTGGTGTGCCAAAGTGTGCAGTGGTATTGACAGATTGAAACCTCAGAAACCAGGATGAGGTGTTGTACTATGGTGTGCACTTGGGTTGCATGTGTGTGTCATACTATGCATAATTAGTTTCTGCATGAAAAGGAGAACAAGAAGTTGGTGTGCACGAGGTTACACCATGTGTGCCATAATGTGAAGTACTATTGTGACCATTAACTGGCGTGCACTTAGGTTGATCTGTATGTGCCATTATGTGCAAAAAATGTAATAGAATGAATCCACAGAAATCATGATGTTATTATACACTTTGTGTGCAGTTGGCGAAAAAGTGTAACCATGATGTTATATATACCTTCTGTGTCCACTTGTGTAATAAATGCATGTGCCATAACGTAGAGGATGAGTGTGTGTCATACTGCATTGTGTGTTGCCTAAATGTGCAAAACGGCTAATAGAATGTAACTGCGGAAGCCAGATTGATACTACTAATAGAATGTAGCTCTTAGGTTGAAACTGTGCGTGCCATAATGTGCAAAAACACAACTAATAAGAATGCAGCTCTTTGAACTTTGTGTGCCATAATTGCAAAAATACTGATAAATTGAATACACGTAAACTAGGATGATGTTAAAGATGACGTTATGAACATTGCTAAAACTGAGTGTGCCATAATGTGTAGTAGATTATTGTGACCATGAACTGGCGTGCACTTAGGTTAATCTGTGTGTCCATTATGTGCAACAATCTAATAGGTGGAATCTACGGAAAACTAGGATGATGTTTATACACTTCTATGTGCACTTGCGTTAAAATGATTGTGCCATAATCTACGAGGATGGGTGTGTGCCATACTGCATTGTGTGTGCCATATTGCATTGTGTGCGCCTAAACATGCAAATTACTAATAAAATGTAACTGCGGAAGGTAGATTGATACTACTAATAGAATGTACCTCTTAGGTTGATTTGTGTGTGCCATAATGTGCAAAAATACTGATAGATCGAATTCGCGTTAAATTATGATGATGTTAAAGATGACGTACGTTGTGCACTTAGATAAAACTGAGTGTGTCATAATATTTGGAAACATATTATTTTTTAGAAAAATAAAAATAATAGCATAAAAATGAAGATGGTATTCAAGTGGGTTTTGTTTTTTAAACGGAATTTATATTTAAAGTAGTATAGAACATTTTAAGAATAATCTACATCTACATCTATCTACAAATCTAATAAGAGCCAATAAAGTTAGGCCCCTAACATGAACTAAAAAATGTTAGTGTAATTATTCGTTGAAATGAATGGTTCAAATTATTTTAATTTTAATTTTATTTTTTATTATTTAATATATTATTATATTATTTTATTATTATTATTATTATATTATTATATATTATTATTATTATTATTTTATTTATTATTATTATATCCTACTTTACCCACTATTATATCATTTATTTTTCTTTATCTTTATTAATAAAATAAAATTAAATTAGACTAAAAAATAGTATATAGAATGTAGCTCTTAGGTTGAATTGTGAGTGGATAATGTGCAAAAGCACTGATAAATCGAATACGCGTTAAAGGATGATTTAAAGATGACGTTGTGCACTTGGATAAAACTGAGTTTGCCATAATGTGTAGGAATTATATATTGTGACCATGAACTAACATGCATTTAGGTTGATTTGTATGTGTCATTATGTGCAAAAAATTATAATAGATTGAATCCATGGAACTAGGATGATGTTAAACAATTCTATGTGCACTTGTGTTAAAATGTCTGTGCCATAACGTAGAGGATGAGTGTGTATCATTCTGCAGTGTAGCTGCCAAAATGTCCATGGATATTATGATTGATAATAGATGGTTTGTTGAAGAGCTACAAGTATAAAATCATTTACTTGAAGTAAGCCAATTCTTAATTGCATTGCTTATAGCAATTAGATGCTTAGACTTCTCATTGCAGTGTACATCTGATAAACATAAGGGCCAGGAAAATTTTTTGCATACGTAATAGTTCCACATTTTATATATGCACTTATAAGCCTTGTTAAAATAAATATTGCAAAAGAAGCAATTGCAATATGTAGTTTCCAATTAAGAACAATCAAGGACTTGTAGAGACATGAATTGTGTTCAGAGAAAAGTAGAGGGGAATGCCTTTTACAATCCAACGTTTTACACAAATGGAAATGAAATAGCAGATATACAGTTGCCAGCATCTAATTGAATACACACAATATGGATATAAAGAAAAGGACTCTCCATCTTTCCAAGTTTATTGTATTCGCTTGGGAAGGTCTAAAAAAATCACTCTCATCAAAAACAAATCCTATGATTAATATCACAATTGTTAGTCGCTGAATAAAAAAATTCATTTCAAAAGAACTCACCAAAGATATAATCTAAGGAGACAAATATAAAACATGTTTAGCTTGCTTAGCTTCGTTGTTCATATTCTCCCCCCTTCCCCCCCCAGCTCCTTCCAAAATTCACATACTCATTTTTCACCCTCTCTACTTATAACACATTTCACTTCACAGTTGACACCCAATTTTCTGTCGTGGTTTAAATTGAACTGTGCTGGATATGGAGAAGAATGAGCAAAGAGAGACTCCGACTTCATGAACGTTGACTCCTTCTCTCAGCTTCTTCATCCTCACCTACGCTGCTCAAAGCGGAGAAGGGCATTAGGCTCTTTGGGTGCAGTGGCCGCGGAGACGACTCCATATCCATGACCCCGTTGCCGCCGAAGAGGACAACAAAGGACAATGACAGCAATGGTGGCGAAAGCAGCCGGAAATTAGAGTTGGCCAGCTACGTACCGGAACTAAACCCCACTTTCCCAAGCCCTTCGCGGGCCACCAGAACGCCCACAAGCGCGAACAGCAGCACGACAACGGCCAACATCCAGTCTGCCATGGTCCACGAAAAATATAGAAATTAGTTGAGACGGGAACTGAAGCAGCGACGAGGCCGGGGGAGCATAAACCAATCGCAAATTGGCGTGAGGAAGCTTTGCGACGGAAGCTAGAGTCCAACCTACGGACTCTCAAATGAAAATTGCGAAGATCCAGCGGGAGAAAGGGCGCGGCACCCCTCAGTCTTTGCCACCCACATACACAATTCAAAAAACCTAAAATACCCCTATTTTCCTAAACTATAAACTCGATCAGCAAAAAAAGAAAAACCATTAAAAATAATCTAACATCCACGTTAGATTAAATAAAGATAAAGCTTAGATTACGTCTTAGGTTCTTACCTAAAGATGGAGTTCCTATTATGATTGTAATTCTTACTATATATAATATATATGAATATATATAATATATATATATATATATATATCATATATATATATATATATATATATATATTATATATATTAGAAGAGCGTCATATGCGGCGGGGTTTTACCGTGCGGTGGTGTGGGTCAATTCCAGAATCACCAACAGTGTTAACAATATGCACAACAGTGTAATTTAAAAACACCACCCCCATGAAAGTAATAAAAACATCACAAAAATACACCACAGACTCACAAAATACACCACAGACTCAAAAAAATACACCATATAACTCACCACCCCAATGGTGTATTCCCGAACAGTGTATGGTGGTTTTTACTCACACCTAATGGTGTGTGTTTGGTGAATGCAAGGCTCTGTTTACTCTGGTTTTGTTGTGGTGTATTTTCTAATGGTTGATGGTGCAATATTTGGTAACTATTGGTGTTGCCGCACCCGTAAGAAATTAACCGCACGTAAGACACTGCCGCACCTGAACCCCGTCTCTCTCTCTCTCTCTCTCTTATATATATATATATATATATTATATATATAAATATATGGTAGGGTTCAAGTGAGAATACTGTGCTTAGGTGAGAATGGTGAGACACATCATGGTGCATCCCATATATATTTTTTAATCGGTCTAAGATTAGATTAAGTGGTGGTGCGAACGCGCATTAAATGTGTGCAAACCGATTTAGTGTGGTGTTGCACACATTTTAATGCGCGGTTCGCACACATTTAATCTAGACCATTAAAAAATATTAGAATGGATGCACCATGATTTGTTCTCACGTTCTCACCTTAAGCACATGTTCTCATATGGATCCTACTTCCTATACTATATAGTACTATAATATATATATATATATTTATATAATATATATATAATATATATTAGAGAGAAGAGAGAGAGAGTGCGGAGAAGGAGAGAGAGAGAGAAGAAAAAGTGTGTGTGTGTTCTATATTATATAGTTATATATAGAAGGTCATTTTTGTTTACTTAATTCGTAATTTTTTATTTTTTGGGTCCTCAAATATAGATTGTACATTGTACTTGTAGTTTCTCCAAACAAGGAATAATGGAATATAATCCATATGCAATATCTATTATGGTTCAAATTGTCACTATGAATATGAAAAATTCTTAGTGAATATTTACTATAGTTCCTACTTGTATAGTATTTTGGGCGTTTGGTAAATGGATGTTTATCTGGTATTTAGCTGCTTAGTTGATAGCTGATTGTGTTAGCTAGTTTGATCAGTGGTAGGTATATTAGGCTGGTTATAGAAATGTGTTTGGTAAATTAACTATTAGCTGAAGCTGATTACATGATATGTAACTGACTCTGAGACAACAACACACTCATCAGCCACATAGATACATCTCAATTCCAAGAAAGGAAAGGAGGACCACCCATATCACGCACTTTAAAATAGAAGACAACTGATAACCAACAACTAGAAATGCACTTCGAATCTACTGCCCATAAATAAGGATATCATCGACATTCACCAGAAGATACACAAAGAATACCATTAACAGAATTTAAATAAACAACGACACATCAGTCTTGGAAGGCTGAAAACAAACCGACACTAAGAACTCATGCAAGACGCATGAACCAAGCACGGGAACCTGTTTTAGCCCGTACAAACGAGTGCTGCCAGCAAATACACATAGTCAGGATGTGCCTTATCTCATATCCCGGAGGTTGATCCATGTAAACAGTCTCAGCCAACCGACCATTAAGAAAAAACATTATGGATGTCAAGTTAGCGAATCAACCTAACCACGAGAATGTGCTAAAGAAAGAAGCAAGCGCACAGTCGTAGGCTTAACTACAAGACTAAAAGTCTCAAAGAAATTCTGACCTGGGACTTGATTGAAACCTTTCGCCACAAGTCAGGCCCTTGTAGCGCTCAACCGAGCCAATCTGCCTTGCGCTTAAACACGAAACACCCACTTGCAGCCGACCACATTCATACCAGACTTAGCCGGAACAAGATGCCATGTCTGGTTTGTGCAAGAGGGCATTAAAACTCCGCATCCATGGCCTTTCTCACTCAGCGTGGAGAACAAACCTGGGAGTGAAACATGTAGCGTCCTGAGGAATTAACCTGAACACAAAGCACAGTAGGCTGATCATGAGACATGTGCCGTAGAGTCAGTGATTGAGAACGAGGCTGACCCCGCACCCACTTGCGAGTTCGCACAGGCTGCCTGGAAACACCATCCGTAGCAACATGAAAAAGATGGCTCAACAACATCAGGTGGCGAAGCAGAGAACACAATTGCCCAAGAGAAAGCAGCAACACCCCAAGGAACTCCAGTAGCAAACCTGTCCACCGAGCCCTGCTCAGCATGTGGGCGTGCAAAATGGAAGTTGCACTCATCAAAACGCCCATGTCTACACAAAGATCTGGTTAGTGTTCAGGTCCATGCATCTATAACCACGAAAAGACGCAGGGTATCCTAGGAAGACACATGGAGCAGGCCTAAAATCCATTTTGTGACGATTATACTGACGTTAAGTAGGGATAACAGAGACAACCAAAAACCCTAAAGAAAAGTGTATGATGGAGGGGAGAGGTGAAGCTTAAAGTGAGGACTAACATTGCCAAGAACAGAAGTGGGCATCTTATTAATGAGATACACCGTTATTTCAAACGCAAACTCCCAGAACCTAGACGAAATAGAGCCTGAGCCATTAAGGCCAAGGCGGGCTTTCAACAATATGACGATGACGACGCTCCACACGCCCATTTTGTTCATGCGTGATAGACGCATGGACTGTCTCATGAATATATACCTATTTGAACAAAATGCGAGTGCAATTTATTGATTCACTGCCTTAAATCATACTAGACCAGATTTAATTTTGCATGAAAAAGAACCGTTCTACCATTTCAAAAAAATGGTAAAAAAATCACATATACAATTCAGATTTATGACGCATAGGATAAAACCAGGTAAACCGTTGAAAAATCATCAAACGGAAATTACAAAATAACTGAGAACAAACTTATTTGACTAACAAAGGCGCAGGCCCCAAACATCGGTATACAATAATTCATGAATATGCGAACTAGGATGAACTAAACACGAGGGAAGCGGGAAAACGAGCCTACTTCCCCTTTAATTGACAATCAGAACACAAAGAATCAGTAATGCTAGTAGACTGAATTATGACAAGATTTTATATCTGACTAAAAGCGCGACGATGAGGATGCATAATCGTTGTGCAGACTTGGGGAGAAGCCCGAGCAGACAAACAACGCAGCAGGACCAGCTTGGACACGGAAGCGAATAGAGACCACCAGAACTACTCCCCTTGAACAGAACCGCCTTTGATAGTGAGGTCTTTCACAACAAAAAAAAAAAAAAAAAAAAAAAAAAAAAAAAAAAACTCGATTATCAGTAGCAAAAACGTTGGACAAACAACAACGACGCAGATAACCCAGGAACATTAAGACTCAGATAATTAAAAGAAGAGACGAGTTAGAAATAGATGCATGGTCAACACTACGTATAGACAAAATCTGAACCGCTTCCCAACCAGAAGAACATCCGACGTGTATAAATCAGTGGGGCAGTGGGAGATCAAACTAGGATCTGGTTGTGCACATACTCGTAGCACCCGTTATCCGGAAACAGTTATGTGCGCACCATTGGAGGAAGAATCATCCGCGACATACACCATATTGGCACGTGGTAGTACCTATTGTGAGTAACGCTGGAAAAGCTAACGACAGTATGTTTTCACAAAAATCTGCAGCAGCGCGAGGGGTTGCGACGACCACGGCCACGGCCATGTCTAGGTCCTTCTCACGCGAAGCATCACGTCTGCCTCTGCCACGGCCTCGCTGAGCCACCATGGCCGCCAGAGGCAGCCCCCAACACCGACAAGAACATTAATCATCACTTCAGGATAAGCTCGTTTGCTAACAAAATAATCTGAAAGCTCTGGCAAGGTCACTGTTTTCCTCTCTCCGTCAGGAGTAGCACCAACGGCCGGAAACTTCGAACGAAGGCCTTAGGGAAGAGATATATGTTTGATCGTCAAGACTCACCGATCGGCCAACCAACTCCAGGTCTTTGAAGATCACCTGCGCACGCCAAGGTAATCCGCCATCAATTCATCACCTCTGCTGAAGACCTGAAGCTCCCATGGAGGTGAACAAAAAATCCGTCATTGATTTGAACCATGCTCGACCGCCAAACCACACCTGTCAGGAAGTACATTTGCAATCGCTAAATGCATAACCTCGTCGGACCAATGACCGGAGATTGCATCGAATGTGATGGCTTGGTCCTATTGCACCCAAGCAGTCGGAGGTGAGACCAGACGAAGCTGCTGGCGCCGGATAGGGTCTAAGTTGGATTCGGGGGAGGAACATCAGCAGGTGACCGACAAGGGAACGTTCCATCGCAAACCAATTAGGTTCTGACTGGTCAGAAAAAACACCAGTTGGGTTCGCCAAAACAGATAGTTGCAGGATTTAATTAATGGAGGATAAAATGGTGCAGGAGGTGAGATTGGGTTTGTGACAATGGGAACGTGGAGAATGACATTAGAAACGGTTCACGCTCGGAAGACATTTTCGACAGTACTCGGTAACGTCTGCCATAAGAAGAACCTAAGCCGACTATACCAAGATGAGAATGTAATTCTTTTTTACTTGATATAGGAATACTGAATGAAAATAAATACAATGGAGACCTATATAGAATATACAAGGTTATTAAGAGTCCAAGCTAGAGTACAAGGATATTTCGTCTTCAATTATGGTTTTTCCAAATAATAAACATAAAAATATAACGGTTCAAACATACTTTTATAAAAGAAATATTGAAATGTCTTTGTATTTAACACATTTCAACGATTTTGTTGATGGAGGACTGAAAATGATCACCGCCACAATAATACTATGACCAAATAAGGGATGTTCTAATAAAAAATGACTAAAAGTGAATTGTACCTAATAAAATCTAGACCAAAAATGGGATAACTCTTTAATATAATTTTATTTTTCTAACACCAATAATGAAAAATTAAATCAAAAAATTGTTAAAGAATTAATACTAAAAATGCAATTCTTCCTAAAAATTTATAGTTGCATTATTTTATTTATTACCTAAAGTCTTTTACTCCCACATGTTAGTTACTAGCCATGTTTGGTAAATAGCTAAATGACGAATTCGTCAAATTTTTTATGGATCTGTCATTCTCAACTTTTTGACTTAGTCAAATGACAAAAAATGTGTTAGTAACAACAGTTTGGAGCATTGGTTTGCTTACATGTTGGACAATAGCATAAAAGAAAATTTAGTTAGCTATTTTGTGGTACAATTATAAGTGGGGTCCACTTTCAATTTGGGGTCGGGTCAAAGTGGATTCAGGTTCTTCGTAGTGAGACGAAGAGATTGATATATTGTACGCTCAAAATGGATAATGGGTGAATGACAAATTGATTTTCAAAGTAGACACATTTGAGTTGGAAAATGAAAGCGGAAAAGACTTGTATGAAGCTTTTGTCCCACATTGGTTTAGGAAGTGGGTTTGCACCATTATTATATACAAGAGCCTTTCTAAGGCATATTGACTTTTATAGCATAAATGTTTTTTCTCGCGCGCAAAGGATTGCAAATCAAATCCCAAAGTGAGCCTCCATGAGCCTGAAAAAGGCTTGACTTGTGTATGCGGGCATAAGTCCCAACCCGCTTACCGTTTGTAGTAAGGTTTAGTCTTCTCTTTACACTTACAACTACATCCGAAACTTTCTTTTTCATATTCCCTCAAACACTCTATA
>VALG01007407.1:0-10543 GCA_009835305.1 Ipomoea purpurea | reverse complement strand
TATGGAAAAGATTGATGGAAGGTGAGTTACCATCTGAGTCTTTGGACTTTGATGATGGGGAGTGAGATTCACGACCTTATGCGCCTCACCTTGAGTGAATTAGGTGGCCCGAGTTATAGTAAGTATCCAAATGGGGAGAAAATGTATTCTTGGGTGATAAAAATCTGTGTGTATGTTCCTTGATGTTTCGTGATATTTTATCGACAGTATGCATAAGTTAGAAAGAATGAATTGGGGCGAGAAAGAGAGCGGGGGGGGGCGCGAGTCCGGGAGAGAGACGGGTTGGGGGCGCCGCGAGTTAAGGCCTTCATAAGTAGAGGAGAGAGACATCAACACACATACATATGAATACTTGGAAATTGGTGAGAATTCATAGTTGGAGTGAAAAGCAATAGAAAAATACATAAATAATTTGATCACCCGTTTGATTGTCCTACCGTGTTGTTTCAATCAGCGTTTGAAAGTGTTTAAGCATGGTTCCGGGTTCCATTGAGGGTTCTTCAGGGAGTTTTGTGATTGAAGAGTCCAGTGGGGGGTAGTGGGGGTAGTGGCGGACCCGGCACCTACCGAGGCCAACTTGTGGGTCCCGAGCTGTGGACGCGCCACGTGGCCGGAACATTGCCGGTCGTTATCCGGAAGAAAGGGCCGGCGGGCAGGCAGCGCGGATCTGGAACACCACACGGCTACCGGCCCTGGGTTTGTACACCGAACCGCTCCCTTTACGGAGTGATGACTGGCTTTTCCCCCTCGGTTCCCCTCCATCCGAATGGAGCGGTGTTGCCTTAAGGAAATCCGTCTAACCAGAATCAAGTGCTGAAGTAGCTAGCCGTTTTGGAATGTTCGGGTGCCCGTTCGTAGTTGTTACTGAAAGTCTTAATTTGCTGCCTAAGTTGAATTGGTATCCCGTGACCTAGGTGGAAGAAAGTATGCATTAACCGTATGTACCAAACGCTGTTCTTAGCGTGCACGTGTTGTATTCGCACCATAGACTAGTATGTTTGAGCCTATAATCGATTTTAATCCCCCTTCACCAAATGTGTTCTGAAGATTGTTAGGACGATGTCAGCTCGTGGCTTGCTAAAAATGTGATTATAACAATGCATCGGATAACCTCCGTTATCAAATAAATTTTGGCATGACAGGTCATTAAGAAAATTTGCGTACCATCCTAAAAAGCTGCTGTCTTCTGAGCCTCTGGGCTGCCCCGTCCAAGGTTTACAATCTTGCTACGGTCCACCGTTTGTTGCGATCACAAACGTTTCTACATGAAGCTGCGGTTATTTTCCTGCTGCGGTCAGATGACATTCTCTTGGGCTGCGGTCCACTGTTTGGTTCGATCAAACATTATGATGAGCTGCGGTTCATCGGTCGGTTGCGATCGACCCTCCGTGTTGCGATACGGGGCAGGGTGCTGCGGGGCCGTGTCAGAGCTATATGCGCTGACCCTCATGTATGGGCATGCGATTGGTCCTGTGGCGCCAACAAAGTGTGCTTGTGTGATGTGATATGGATGTGTTGTGTTATGAGTATCTTGGGATGTGACTATGGGGTTATGTGGGGATTGTTTATGTGGGTTATGATTATTAATTGTGCTGCCTTATCTGTTTGCCTGTTGTGAACTGTATATGTTGTTATAACTGTTGCCTGTGTTTAGCCTATCTGTCGAGTCATCCCGGTTTTAAAGCTAGAGTTCGTAGGATATATCTTCATGCTCAAATGGCTTTCGTATATCTATATATATTCTATATGTATTGTATTTCAACGCGTTGGAGTGGGTTACCAGCATCTCTCGCTGAACAAATATATTTTGCTTCAGGCACGGACGAGTAGATCACTGGAGCGCGCTAGAGGGTTTGGGGGGTGGTAGATTAGATAGTTCTTTCCCTTTCGCCTGCGTGCCATGATTTGTATTGATACTGATTGAGATTGTTAGAATCTATGCCTGTGCCCTGAATTCTCTGGCTCAGGTGTGCAATAATTACCCCGTGTTCTTATATCACGTATTTGGGATTTAATGATCATTCACCTTTATTATATTGTTTTTAAAGTTTTAAAAATCTCGAAGGTGTTACAGCCTAGCATTCATCGAGAACACTTGCCCTCTCAACCAATGGTTTATTTAGTCGCTCAGCAACACCATTCTGTTGTGGTGTCTTACGCATTGTATAGTGCCTTCGAATTCCATGTTCTGCACAGAATTTCTGAAATTCTTTCTCAGTATATTCTGTCCCGTTGTCAGATCTCAGGTACTTGATTTTTCTTCCAGTCTGGTTCTCAACCTCAGTTTCCACAGCTTAAATTTCTCAACACTTCAGATTTATGGTTCAAGAAATACACCCAGACTTTCCTAGAAAAATCGTCAGTAAATGTAACATAATATCGAGAGCCACCCATTGAAGGTTCCTGGTAGTCCAAACATAGAATGCACATAATCATAGAATCCCTTTAGTTTATGCTGGCCTCAAGTAGAAAATCTGACTCTAGTTGTTTCCAGGACACAGAACTCACAAAAACCAACCTTACAACCATTTAACTCTTTTAAACAGATTTCTTTTGGTTGCAAATCCAGACCAAACCACGTTCACCAAGGTGACCAAACGTAAAATGCCCACAACCTAGTAGTGATCAATCACTAGACTCAACAGAATGTCTCAGCCCTAGAACAGTACTACCCAACAACCTAATAAATGGTTCCCTGTGGTCCTTTTCCCATTTCATCACAGTTAAAGCACCTTACTAATTGTTAATTGTTTCGCTTATCAGCTCTCATACTTATTGACAAAACCATGTAGCATGCAAACTGCCAAGAGAAATCAGGTTCTTAGTTAACCCGGTATAATGTCTAACATCATGCAAGTTCTGACAATACCATAAATACATCTGAGTTAAAATCACCAATACCTATGATATATGACATCTATTCATGCAGCCAGAAAATAAGAATCCGAAAGTAATTGACTTATAGGTTGTGAAACCATTCCTTGTTAAGTGTAATATGTAGAGCATTCCCTGAGTCTAGAATCGCATGCATCTGACAACTTACTCGATGAACTGGCTAGAACATCACCCTTCACTATAATCTGATGTCATGCAGCATGCCCACGTTCCGCCGCCTCTTGTTGTGTTTTCAACTTTGGACAATCTCCTTAATGTGCGCAAATCTCCATTACAGCCGCGTCAGCACCAGGATTTTCCTACTATTTCTGGAGCTTAGACCTGGATTTTCTACTTTCCAGAATTACCCTTCACTTGCCCTTCTTCCACGATCCTGACCCTCTATAGCATGCAAACTTTCACCAAAGACAATCCATCTCCTACACCTGGCTGCATGCGCATTTATTATGCCTGCAGGCCGGCAGAGATCGTTGTATTTAAACGCGTGTTTTTCCCTATGTTGAGAGTAATCACAGATGTCAAAGGGAAAGGTAATGAACATAGCAAGATCTCGCCTGTCTTCCAATCTTCAAATCTTGACCATACAAGCCCTGGCCAGATCTGAGATTAACTGGTTGAAGACATTAATATGATGCACCAAGTTTTTAACTTCCCTGCATCTTAAGCCCATAAAGCCTTTGGCTTTAGATACAATTTTTCGTTAGAGATTTTTCCATAAACTGAAGTTTCCATTTATGCAAATTTCTTGGGTCTTCCAGGGCCATAACGTGATACACCAATTCCATCATCCAGGCATAACCGAATGGTTCCTTGGCCGGCACCGCTCCCTTTCAAATCCCTCGCCCAATCATTCTCATCCCAGATTAGCTGGCTTTTCCGCTTCAATGTTTTGAGAAGACCCTGTTGTGCCAAAAATCTTTACCCTGGATGCCATAACCCAAATTCCCTGTATCCCATCAAAATTTTGATACACTCAATTTTGTAGCTTGAACTTGTCATCATCAAATTATTGCTCTGATACCAATTTGTATGAGATTAAAAAAAAAAAAAAGGGAAAAAACAAGAAAAATAATAATGGCAGAAAGTAAAGAAGACAAGATGTTACGTGGTTCGCAATGTGCCTACATCCACGGGAGTGAAAGTATTCTCTTATTATTTGTGAAGATGATCCAGGTGATGAGATACATTCAATATATATAGGCATATAATCTCCCTTTCACTCCTATTCCTTATATGAGACAAACTCATATTCCTAATCCTTATATGAGACAAACACAACAATACTCGAAAACTAAACAAGCAGATCTGAATAAATTTGAAAGACAGAGAGAGAAAAAAACTTGGTTATCTGAATACTTTGAATTGAAAGAAAGATTATCGAGATGGCTTGTGTTGCTTTGACTTCTCTGATGGCAACATTTGAGCTAGAGTTTCTGCAACCAAATCCAAGCAGGGATCCTCTTGATGATGAAGGGTTTATATCAATGGAATCTTTGTATGAAAGCTTTCATCTTTGCAAGCTTTCTGCAGGAGAAATCTAGTGTAGGGGGTGGCACTGCAATCAGAGGTCTGGAGAATACAGATGAGAGACTTTGCTCTGGATGCCGAAGACCGCATCGAAATACATAAGCAACTTTCTTCTTGCCAAAAACGGAGAGATCAACAAAAGCTGATAGCAACTCCATCAAACCTTGAGAAAAGCAGCAGAAAACGCAGCGGAGTTGCTGGAAAAAAGTAAGGAAACAGATGATAAGCAAGTTGTGAACGAAAGTGAAGGACCACTGATGAACCCTTGGTTAAAACATGCTTTGGCTTTGGAGCCCAGCAATGTCGTTATGGTCAGTCGGCCCGTGAACGTGACCTGATAAAGGACCACCTCTTCTTGGGCTCTTGGTGCCTACAAGCGCTCTCCAATTGTTGGAATGGCCGGCATTGGATTTGGGAAAACAATTTATTTAGTAGTGTCTATCAACTTCCAGATAGAAATTAAAAACGGAATCATTCCTGATGATGATGGTGATGATCTAGCAGCTGAGTTGGTATACAAATGCTTGAAGGTAAGTCATATCTAATTGTTTTGGATAACTTATGGAACAATCAAGCTTGGCATGATATAAGTACATGTTTGCCTGAGGATAAAAATGGAAGTCGCATAGTGATAATCACTACGCATATTTTAAGGGGGGATGATCATTATGATTTCACAGATTGTAGTACTTATAACATGAATTTCCTAAATCCAGAAGAAAGTTGGACTTTATTTTGTAATAACCCTTTTTCTCACACTAGAGGAACATAAGGCACCACCTATATTTCAAAAAATTAGGAGCCAAGTTGTAGAGATATGCGAAGGATTTCCACACTCAATTCTTGTAGTTGCAAAACGTCTATCTGAGTGTGACAACATAAAACAGGAATGGAAGAAGGTTGAAAAAGAAATAGAGTTCCTTGGAGTTCTAGATAGGAGGGCACTGACCCATACTTGCAATCAATTGTCACAATGCTTAAAAGTTTGTTTTCTATATTTTGGAGTTTTCCCAAAACGCAGTGCAATCAAAGTGAAACAACTTATTAGGTTGTGGATTGCTGAAGGATTTATTAATACATTGGAGGGAAAGGAGGTAGAAAGTCAAGCCTATGAGTAATTACAAGAGCTCATTGATAGAAGTCTTATTTTAATTGATAATTGGAGTTCTTATAGAAAAAATATGAAATGTAGGATGCATAGTGCCTTACATAGCTTTTGTGTAAGAGAAGCTCAGAAAGAGGGCATTTTTTGTGCTTTAAATACTCTGCAACTTCCACCAGGGTCATTTGGCATGTTTGTAAATTCATGTCGCTGGTTAAGGTTATAGACTCATAAATTTGACTATTATGTGTTGTTAAGAACAAACTGTAGGGAAAAATCCAACCACATGTGACAAATAAAATCACAGGACCGACAAGAGCGCAAATACGAGATGGTAAAAAATAGCCAAAATAAATAAGACACAAGGGACACAAGATTTACCTGGAAAACCCAAAACCACGGGGAAAAACCACGGACCACCACCAACACAATATTCCACTATAACAAATCTTGGGTACAAAGTTGCTGGCTACCACCCGAGCCAAACACCCTAAAAATCATCAAATACAACAACTCTAGGCCAAATACAATTCTATCACGTTCACAGCCTAAAAAGGGATAAACTCGTACTCAAAATATTCAACCACCACGAGCAAGGTGAATAGAATACAAATATTACGAGCAACCAAAACGATGATGCCTGGAACAAACACTGACCTCTACAAATATTTGATGAAGAAAAGTACCCCAAAGATCTCGGCAAACTCACGACAAATCATCAGACGTGCGACAAAACCCGCCGACAACGCCAGCCACCGTAGGCCACCAAAAGAAGAAGAAATAGATGTTGCTCCTTCAACTGCTGCATACGGCCGTGAAAAAGAGAAAGAAAGAAAACTTGAATTTTCTTTCTTTTTGGCCTACTACTTCTGCCGAAAAATACAAATGGAAATATGTGTAGTATGTAGAAGTGTCTGGTGTAGTGGTGAGGAAACAATGAATTTTCCTCCTTTTTAGAATGCAGGCAGCCACCTTGGAAATGAGGAATAAGCTAATTAATTCTCACTTCCTCCTAAACTTAGGAAAAACCTCTTCCCATAATCTTAGGAAAATGCTCCTAGCGCATAGACTTAGTAAGCCTCTCCCGATAATCCTTAGATAATGCTCCTCCCATTAAACCTTAGGAAATCCTCTTCCCATAAATTTCCTTAGGAAATCTCCTCCCATAAACCATAGAAAACCTCTTCCCAAGTGTCCCTTAGGAAAATCTGCTTCCCAAGTTCATCCCCAAGCAAATCTTCTTGCCTAAAACTTCATCCCAACTCCACTCTTAACTTCTAGCGCAAATAACCATTCTCCAACCCAAATAATTGTCAGCAAAGCTTTTCCATCAACTAACAAATATTGCAGTGGAATATGCTTGTCCGCCAAATGAAGCTACTTACCACAGTAGGAGAGCCCCAAGCCCAAGCATAGAAATAAATGGTGTTGGTAGCCTTGGTTCATGGTGGGGAGCGCTGCACATATGCGTGTATGAACGACTTATTTTAATAGGAGAAATGAAAATTAAAAGATAATACATATAAAAATATAATTTAGAAAAGAAAAAGTAACTTACAGGATTCAATAGTAATCATAAGGCTTTAATATATTCCTTTACGTCTATGGAGGAAAAATGGGCAGCAATGAAAGGCATTTCCAATAATCCTTTTCATGAATCGCGTATATATTAAAACAACATGCATAGTAGGCTTAATATGCTAAGAGAGAAAAAAAAATGGGTGGGGAAAATGAGAAAGAAAAAATGGGAAAAAATAAATCTTTTGAATTTTATTAACGCACCCAATGGTCATTGTGAACGTGCATCGCCCACTAGGAGCACGTGCGGGCGTGCGCGGTGGACTGCGCACTAGCACCTCAATCCTTTTTTTTTTTTAAAGGAAGGATAATCTTTTGCAGTCTAACACGTCATTGGTACATCAGATGTATGTAGTTTATTTGCTTTTCTTTGTTTCATCCATCCATACACAAAATCAGAAATTTTTCTTTCAACTGTTTATCTTTTCTGGTGTGATTTAGATGATTAGTTTGTTCATATTGAGGTATGCAAAGTGCCTGTATTAGAATTATATCATCTTCACGTTATACATGTCATACATGTTGGAAATCAACATAAATTTATTTTTTTAAAAGAAAATTTCATATAAGAGAAAAAAAGGTGTAGGATTGGTAGTATGGGATTCACCTAGAATATGCGTGTATTGACGACTTTAAATTTAAGCGCGAAATTAATTAAAACTAAATTACTTATAAATTATAATTTTTAAATAAAATTAAGCAAACTTACAATTTCAATCAGCAATCATAGCTTTCTACATTCCTTTAGTGTATTCGCTAAATGGGAGCCAATGAAAGGATTCCAGCAATGCCTTTTTGTCATGGAATCTTAAAAATTAAAACAACATTATGAGTACTTATACGCTAAGGAGGAGAAGAAAAAGGGAAGAATGAAAGAAAAAAGGGGAAACAGTAAATCTTTTAATTGTATTAACACACGCTAGTAGGACATTGTAGTGCATACGCCATCTGAGCATCTGCGGTGCGCGGCGACACACACCAACACCGCTACCTCTTTTAATAAACTGATAAATTTTATTCAAAATGCTTTGTGTAGTTTATTATTTGCAAGGAAGGAGAATCTTTGTGCAATCAACAGTGTCATTGTATATCATTGTGTTGTAGTTTTCTTTTCTTGTTTATTTATTGTTTCTTTGTTCATCATCCCAAATACACAATCAATATTTTCTTCAACTTTCTGTTTTTTCTGGTGTAGATGGATATTATTTCTAAATATTGAGTAGCAGAGTGGCCTGTAAAATAGTTTTTATTTTTATAAAAGAAAAATTCAATTGAAAATAAAGGTGTTAGCTGGTCATATGGTCACGTGCATATGCATGCTATACGACTTAGATTTAAGCGGTGAAATATATTAAAAGTAAAATTACTTATAAAAATATTATTTAAAAAGAAATTAAGTAATGTACAATTCAATAGCAAATCATTAAGCTTTCCTACACTTATTCCTTTAGTTCTATGAGCAAGGAGGTTGGGCAAGCAATGAATGCATTTCAGCATCCTTTTGTTCGATGGGATCCCATTAAGATTAAAACAACATCTATCTGGTTGAGCGTTGCGGTAGCGCACGAACGCAAACTTAGCAGACCTCTAGTGCTTTTTTTATTTATTATTTTTTTTTTATCATAAATTTAATAAATGCCTCTTGTGTAAAGGTTTGGGACCATTGTTGTTTGGGAATGAGATCTTTTGCAGTCTGAATAGCGTCATGGAACATCAATGGTGTTGTAGTTTATTTAGTTGTTTCTTTGTTTCCATCATCCAATACACGCAAATCAATACTTTTTCTTCAACGTTTATATTATATATAGGTATAGATACTATATATAGATATATATTATATATTTTTTTTTTTTGGTGTACGATGGGTGTGAATCAGGTTTCTAATATTGAGGTAACAATGTGCCTGCAAAATTGTATTTTAATCACGTTATGCACGTCACTATACGTTCCGAAATCCAATATAATGTTTTTTTTTTTTAAATTTAAAATGAAAGAGTTCATATAGAGAAACAATGGTGTTATCTTGGGGTCATGTGGAGCGCGTGAATATGCGTGTGATGGACGACTTATTCGGTAATAGAGAAAGAACAATTAAATAAAATACTTAATAAAAATATAATTTTAAGAAAGAAATACAAGTCACTTACAGATTCAATAGTAATCAGTAAGCTTTCAACAATTCCCTTGAGTCTATGAGGAAAAATGGGCAGCAATGGAAAGGATTCATCAGATCCTTTATGTGTTCATAAATCCATATATATTAAAACAACATCATATACTAATATGGCTGACAGGAGAGAGAAACAAGGGTAAGAATGAAGAAAAAATGGGAAAAAATAAAATCTGTTTAATCGTACTTGAACACTAGGACAAAGATCGAGCATGTGTGTAGTGCCTACGCCAGCTGAGCACTGCGCCGGGTGGCGGCGCGACGCGCACTAGTCGCTCAATCTATGTTTTTAAAAGAAGGAGAATCTTTTGCCAGTCTACACAGATCGTTATTGGCTTACATCACGGATGGTGAGTTAGTTTATTGCTGTTTTCTTGTTGTCATGCATCCAATACAGAAAATCGAAGTACGTTTTTTGTCAATGCGTTGTTCTATCTTTTTCTGGTTTACGATAGGATGATTAGTTGTTTCGAGGATATGAGAGGAGCCAAAGTGCCGCTTGTAGAAGCAGTATAGGGTAGGTATATACTATAAGTATATAGTTAGGATACAGAGGGGGAGTGATCGTTCCGATGTTCGGATAGTTGCAGATGATAATATCTTCTGATCAATTTAGATTACGCACGATCAGTTAAAACATAGATTAACATAGTTAAGAAAACTTGCAACATACGAATCTAGTCATAATACTATTTATATAGCACGTAAACTTAAATATCAAATATATTTCCTCCGAAGGAAGGCGGGTTCAGAGATTGCTATGGACAGTGTTTATGTGATTGCCGTCTGTGTCGTAACTTCGATATCTAATATCTCTAACTGGCTGCCGAACTGGGCCCTAGTCACTCCATGTCTCACAAAACCAAATAACGCTCATCTACAACATACCTGCAACCACTCATTAGTCTCGTTCTAGGAACTGATACATTGAACTATGGAGTACCTACTAAAGTAGAGAAGCCAGTGACAGTTCCTTTTGACAATATATGCCTGTTGTTGAAGGATAATACATTTGTAACTTATTATATAAAGTATACGAGCAATACCAAAGATAAAGCTAGACTCCAACTGTTATGTGTGATTACTACCTCACTCTAATACAACACTGAGACCCATAAAATCATGATGCCCCAACTATCTAATGCTTAGAATAAATAAATAACCCACTTCCTCAATCTAGAATATGCCGTATGAAGTATGCGTTATAGTACTCTTTTAACCGGATACCGGCAAAATCCTCACAACCATTTGATCTCCGGCTGGTGCCGTGT
>VALG01007405.1:5000-7500 GCA_009835305.1 Ipomoea purpurea | reverse complement strand
TGCGGTACGGGTGTGCCGAGGTTGCGGAAAATTGCGGTACGTGGGTTCCGAGGTTGCGGAAAATTGCGGAAAGTTGCGGTACGGGGGTGCCGAGATTGCGGAAAGTTGCGGTACAGGGTGCCGAGGTTGCGGAAAGTTGCGGTACGGGTTTGCGGAAAGTTGCGGACTTATGCGGTACGGGGTGCCGAGATTGCGGAAAGTTGCGGTACAGGGGTGCCGAGGTTGCGGAAAGTTGCGGTACGTGGGTGCCGAGGTTGCGGACTTATGCGGAACGAGGCCGCCCAAAATGCGCACAGTTGCGGACTCGTGCGGAAAATTTCACGCAACAGAGGTTTACCCGCCAGCCACCCCAGTACTTTTACGACGGTTGCGTGTTGTGCCTTGGCCTATGTCGTTTTACCTCGTTCTCGTGCCAAAATGGCATATACATTGGTTTTAGAGCTTATTGTACTACTTAATTAGTGAGGCAAATGAAATGTCATATATTCATCTCACATTCCCAACAACCCCAAGTACTTGGCTAAGTCAGACTAGGGACTTTGCGGACAGCTGGGCATAATTTGGACATCGTCGTTTTCAATGAAATATCATCCAAACGCTTTGAAATTTAACAAGCATTGTTAAAATGCTCTAAACTAAAGGACCATGCAATAACATTTGAAAAAAAATGCACGGAACCACCCGAAATGGCCGTGTGATTTACGGGACAAACCGTGTCTACTCCTGTCACTGGGGTTTTTATTTTTTTATCTACTATAGGGGGGTATGGTAGTTGAGGTGCCGGTCGAGTTTTTTCGGAGAGTGTTGGGACGGCCCCCCTCGTCCCGTAGGCCTCGTATGAGTGTTCCCGTCGCTCATACGAGTTTTTGGGACCGGCACAGACCCATCGGAGTCGCAAGGCGGGGCGGCACACCACAGGACCGAGACGGACATGCAAGCAAACACGATTGGACCCGTTTGGCGGTAAATTACAACCGTGAATCTGCAACATACCGTAGTAGGCTTGTAAGGGACCGGCACAGTGTCCAATCGTCTAGTAAGCTGTTCGTTAACGAATTGTGGTGCGCCGCAGGGGCGGAGGCGGGTGTCGCAATGAACCCGCCCAGCGTAGCGCTGTGTAACGTTCGTGTCGCCGGGCGTGGGGGGTGAAGACCTCGTTAGAAGGATAGTAGTATTTTATTGCTCGAGGCATTTCATTCCTCGTTGGCATCCCCCACAGCACTTGCTCGACGGCGCAACGGACCTGACGGAGACGGACATGCAAAAAAACGACCGTGGCACAAGTCGGGCAAAAAACAACCGTGAATCTACAATATACCGTTAGTAGGGCTTGTAAGTTCCGACCCAGTGTCCAACCGTCTAGTAAGCTGTTCGTTAACTGATGCTTGAGCGCGCGCTACGTATCTGCCCAAGTGCAACGGGCGTTGTCCTAGCGTCGGATGTGGGGGCTGACCCCACCTCGCAGAGGTATGGTTTGTATTGATCGAGGGATTCCACTCCCTGAGGCTTCCTCCACCTCACCCGATGGCGTGACGGACTCGCAACCAAATTGTGCGGCGAGATGGCATTCGGTGTTACCTTTCGGACTCGTATGAGTGTTCCCGCCGCTCATACGTATTTTTGGGACCGGCACAGACCCATCGTAGTCGCAAGGCGGGCGGCACACCACAGGACCGAGACGGACATGCAAGCAAACACGATTGACCCGTTTGGCGGTAAATTACAACCGTGAATCTGCAACATACCGTAGTAGGCTTGTTAAGGGACCGGCACAGTGTCAATCGCTAGTAAGCTGTTCTATAACGAATTGTGGTGCGCCGCCAGGGGCGGAGCGGGTGTCGCAATGAACCCCCAGCTAGCGCTGTGTAACGTTCGGTGTCGCCGAGGGCGCTTGGGGGTGAAGACCTCGTTAGAAGGATATAGTCATTGTTATTGCTCGGGGAGGCATTTCATTCCTCCTGTTGGCATTCCCCCACAGCCACTTGCTCGACGGCGCAACGACCTGGACGGAACGGACATGCCAAAAAAACGACCGTGGCACAAGTCGGGGCAAAAATCAACCGTGAACTCTACAATATACCGTAGTAGGCTTGTAAGTTCCGACCCATGGTCCAACCGTCTAGTAAGCTGTTATCCTTAACTGATGCTTGAGCGCGCGGCTACCGTATCTGCCCAAGTTGCAACGGCGCTTGTCCTTAGCGGTCGGAGGGTGGGGTTTGACCCATCCTCGCAAGAGGTATGGTGTTTTGTAGTTGATCGAGGGATTTCACCTCCCCGAGCCTTCCTCCACCTGTCACCCGATCGCGGGTGACGACTCGCCAACCAATTGTGCGGCGAGTATGGCATTCGGTGTTTACCTTTGCATTCGGCTGGGCATTCGGTGGCATTCGTGGTTGCCTTGAGTCATCGTCGCGTGGTTACCTTTCATACTGTCGACGCGGCGGCTGCTCTTCGTGAACGCCAAGCTTCGGTGGGGACTCGTGCACGATTCGTCCGGGGT
>VALG01007402.1:0-11327 GCA_009835305.1 Ipomoea purpurea | reverse complement strand
TTAATAGTTAAAAAATATAATTTTATATTAAGTTACAAAACAATAAGATGTGGTGCAGTTATGCGAAACCAGAATGGGGATTGGATGGAGGGTTTAGTTGCACGACAAAGGTTGGCAATGCTACAGGAAGGAGAACTGTGGGCAATTACCTAGGCATAAAATGGCTTGGGAGATTGGCCAGAGAAGGATCAAGTGATAACAGACTCTTCACAACAAAGCTTTGCTTTACCGGTGGATGAAAACCCTAGGAGCACTGCGGGGATTTGGTCAGATGTGCAAAGAAAGGCTTGAAAGAGAGTTGGTGTGGACATCACACATAAACGCGAGAAATAATACAGTTGCTGGGAGCTCGCTAAGAGATGGAGCTTAGAATCACTGCGATTGGATAGAGTTTAATGTGCCCCAGAGGATCTTATAGAGATGTGAGGAAATGACCGGGTGCTTTTGTTGAAGGCACCGGTCTTAGCTTGTTGGGTCTACCCCACCCTTTTTCCAAAAAAAAAATAAAAATAAAAAAGGAAATTATGTGGAAAGTAAATTCTTGTTATTTCTATATTGAGTTAATACCAAAATTCGTCCATCGACTATCGTGGTCTTTTCTCCTTCGTCCTACGACTTGGTGACCAATATCGTCCAGATTTTGTGTTCTCTAATTTGTCCCAGTTTTTGTGTTTTTGCTCAATTTAGTCCCTATTTGTTATTCTGTCATTTGGTGTTACAAATAAATAGACAATTCAGTCATTTTTAAATTGGCATCTCTTTACCTCATAGAACATATGGAATTGCGAAATCTCATTTTTTTTACGAAAATTACTCCCAGAATTACTCCTAAACTGCGAATATAAATTTGACTTGCAGGTCGGGATAATTTGGGTGTAATTTCGTACAAGAAGAGGAATTTTCGCACTTCACACTTGAAAGTAAAGAGAGATCAATATTGAATTACTGAATTGTCCCTTTATTTAACACCAATTTGACGAAATAACAAATGGAGGACAAAATTGAGCGAAACACAAAAGTCTGGGACGATATTAGGTCACCAAAGTCGTTTAGGACGAAATTGAGAAAAACCACTATAGTCGAGGACGATTTTGGGTATTAACTCTTTCTATATTAGTGTTGTCTATGTCCAAAATAGTCAAATCTATTAAAAGAATGACTAAATAAATTATCTTGATGACTAAATTAGAAAGTACTATTGTAATTTAGAGATGAAAATTACACTTATTTTCTATTAAAATTTGGAAGTATAATTTCCCAACAAAAAATAAAAGTAAACCTTATAACTTCCAAATTTTTTTAATTTTTTTTTTTTGAAGATCACTTCCAAAAACTTATTAACTTTTCAACTTGCTTTGCATTACCATTCTTCATAATGAAATACAAAATAGATAAATATAAACTAGTAGAGGGCAAAGAAGTGAAAGAAGCCATTGAGAAATGGATAAGAATAAGAAGCCACTGAGAAATGGATAAGGAATATGTCGAAGGTTGTGCAAAACACGACATACACTTTCAGTTTTCCTCCTAAAAACATCATAGCTTCCAAAGCCTATAAAACCTTGTGCATTATTATTATATTATTTTTGAATTCTCGGAGTTTAATTATTACTCCGTATTAATATTTTTCTCGATATACGAAATGTATATTAGTATATTGTATAATATATTATTATTTTTCTACCAAAAAATAATATATTATTATTATTATTATTATTATTATTATTATTTTTTAAAAGTAAAGTTGTATTTCATTAATTAAACCAAATTATTAGTAAGTACATCATGAATAAAATCAGGTGGAGATAAGGTCCACTCCTGAAAATCAGACAAAGAATACATAGCTCTAGCTAGTAAGTGATCTACTTCATGCATCCGTAGATTTCCTAACAAACATTATTTATGCGCGCGTTATTTAAAGCACGCACTTACCAAATTCTTACCTGAATAATCATTTCGAACGTTGATAAGTTGTAAGTTGTAACATTAGAATGCATCGACTGAACAACAAAAATTTGAAATTCATCTCGAAGGTAATATTTAATTTGTCGGAGTAATACTATAGGTATTCTCACATTCTACTCCATTTTCTACTTCCTACTTATATGTCATTCTTTGATTCATTCAAAAAAATGTAGGCCATAATTTTTATTACTTTCTTTTTATCTTCCTCAAATAAACTTAACAGAAGTTTTACTCCCTTGGAGTATATGCATCGTTTTCCTATTTGTCATTCCTTTATGTTTGACTCAACTTAGGGCCTCATGTAATGAGAGAACTTCCACCATTTTAGGATCTAGAGAAAAATGTACAATGTTGGTCTAAATAATATTTGAATTAATGATAAAATATTTTTATATTAGCAAAAGACATTGTGGTTAAGCGGTATAACTGTGACTCTCCTAAATGGGAGGTCACAGGTTTGAACCCGGGACATTGACTCTTTGTACTTCAATAGATTGAGAAAGTATATACGAACAAATACTACAATATAACAGAGGCAGTAGTACTTAAAAATAATAATATTTTGACATCGAAACGTTGTGCAAAACGCCAAAACCTTGAAGTTAAAAATGTTTATATAAAGGGACTAATATACATACTACATATTTCATAGAGTAAATTTCAATTTTGGTCATGTGACTATTGAGGTCTTATTAATTACAGCTCATGACTTTCAAAACTGTTAATTTAGTACCTTGACTATTCAATTTTTATCAATTTTGGTCATTCCGACCAAATTGTCGGTCAAATCTCTCCGGAAAAACTTAATTAACCAATTAATGTTTAATTTGAGGGACAAATTCGTCTTTTTAAGTGTGGTCACTCCTTACTGTCAGTTTGCCACTGCTTTTCCCCACCCGAAATCGGTGTCGTACTGCCGTATACGTTTAACAATTTTGAAAATCGTGGACTGCAATTAACAAGACCCCAATAGTCATGACCAAAATTAAAATTTATGGTCTAGGAATAATAATGCTACTGCTAAGAATCAAACCCTGGTATATGGGTTAAAGGTTAATTAGGACTAGAAACCACTAAAGCTAGGGAGGTTATTATGATCTAAGGGATGATGTCTTAAGAGGAAATAAGGGTGCGAGACGCCTATTTATAGTGTTAAGGACCTTCTGAATGGTTGACAAGTGTACGACATCAGCTAGTCTTCATTCTGGCCACACATGTGTCCCCCACTACTTTGCTTCTAGTACACTTTTCATGCATAACTACTTTGCTTCCAGTGCACTTCATGCCACTTGACCACAAGGTCATTGAAAATTTGTATTGTTTCACATTTTTAGGAAATGTGGGTGTGAATTAGTATATCCAAATTTTCCCGATGGGGCATTTTTTCTTTTGTTCCTTTTTGAAATGGAAAGTTTTCTTTTATTTAAAAGGTTTTCTTTGCTCTTTTTTTTTTCGGGGGTAAGGGGATTCGGGCCCCCAATTTTTTGATTTTTGTAATAAATTAAAATTTAGAAAACAAAAAAAATTTGCTTTTTCCCCATTTTTTTTACCATTTTCTTTTTTTTGTTATGACCTTTATTTTTTTTCAAAATTTCCATTTTTGTCATTTTACCCTTTTCTTTAACCAAAGTAAGTTATTTAAAAAAAAAAAAAGTTTTTGAAGATACCTGACCAAAAAAAGGAAAAAAGGGAAAAAAATCTTTTTTTCAATTTTTCCAAAAGTTATTTTTAGGGAAAAATCCCAGTTTATTTTTTTGGTACAAGGTAAAAAAAAAAAAAAAAATTTCCAATCGAAATTTTTTTTAATATTTTTTAAAACCGAAATTTGGCTTTTTTTTTTTAAAAAAAAACGGAAAGCCTTGGAAAATTTTTATCTTTCATTTTTTTTTTAGGTCCAAAAACCCAAAAAAAATTTTCCAAACCCATAAAAAAATTTTTTTAAATAAATTAAAAGGAATATTTTAAAATTTAAGGTTAAAAAGTAATTATTGAAATTTTTCCCCCAAAAAAAAAAAAAAACAAAAAAAAAAAAAAGGTTTCTCATTGTTTTTTTCAACGCCTCCCAAAAAAAAAAAATTTTTGGGATGGATTCCAAATGGGAAATTTTTAAAAATCTAAGGTTTGAAAAAGGGGGGGGGCTAAATTCTTCTCTGCGGGGAGGAGGGAAACGCGGGGGAAAAAATCCCCAAAAAAAAAATGGACTTTCAAATTACTTTATCTTTGGAAACAAAGGTCCGCCAACTAATATTTTTTTCAAACAAAAAAATTCCACGAATTTTGCAAAATTCTTTCAAATCTTTCCCGGGGAATTTCCCTGAAAGGTTTTAAACTTTTTTTTGGGAAAACCACCCCAAAAAATTAGGCCATAAAATGGAAAAAAAAAAAAGATTCCTTCCTTACTTTAAAATTTTAAAAAAAAAAAATTTTTCAAACTTTGAAATGGGGAAAAAAACCGTTTAAAAAAAAAAAAAAAAAAAAAATTTTAGGGGTTTTGATTGGCTTTTATTTAAATTTTATAGTAATTTGGAGTAATTTTGGTTTTTTTTTTTAATCGTAAAATTTTTCTTTTAAAATTACATTTTAGAATAGAATTTCTATAAAGACCTATTAAAAAAAAAAATTTCCTAAAAAAAAAAAAAAGGTTTCAATTAAAAAAAAAAATGGCAGAAATGGAAATTTTTAAAATGGGAAATATAGGTAAAAAAAATTTTCTTTACCGAATAGTTGCCCTTTTTCTAATTGATTGGAATTTTTAAAAAATTGGGGGGGGGACCCTTTTCCGCTTCATTAGAAAAAAAAAGGGATTCCTTCTCTTTTTTCTTTTTTTTTCCTCCTTTCCTCGTTTTGTTGTTTTTTGTTTTTTTGAAGGGGGAAAAGAAAAAAGATTCCTTTTTCTTTATTTGAAAAGCGAAAAAAAAGGGTTTTTTTCCCAATTTTTATTTTCATTCAATTAAAAAGAAAAAAAAAGGGCCTATTTTTTTCGTTTTTTTAAAAAGGAATTTTTAAACTATTATTTCATTTCATTTTTCAAATTTTTCTGCAAATTTTTTTTTATTGAACTTTTTTTTAGGGAAATTTTTTTTAATAGGGTCTAATAAAAAGGGAAATCTTATTTCTTTTTATGATAAAAAAAAAAAGGAAAAAATTTTTACCCATTAAAAAAAAAACCAATTTACTCAAAATTACTATAAAATTTTATTTTTTTTAAAAAGGGCCCATCAACAAAAAAAAAAAAAAAAAACCCTTATTTTTTTTTTTTTTTTTTTACGTTTTTCCCCAATCAAAAAGTGGAAAAAAAAAATTTTTAAAATTTAAAAAAAAAAAAAAAGTTTAGGGAAAGGAATTCCTTTTTCATTTTTTATTTTTGCCTATTGGTTGTTTCCAAAAAAAAAAAAAAGTTAACCTTTTTCCGAAAAAAAAAAATTCCCGGAGATTTTTGGGGGAAGATGCAAAATCGTTTGGGATTTTGAAATTTTATTATTTAAGTTTTTTGCGAAAACTTGTTCAAGAAATATTATTGGGAAGGTTTTTTCATTTTGGGATTTCCCCGGTTCTTTTCTTTTTCCCCCCGAAAAAAAAAAGAGAAGATAAAGCCCCCCCTTATCCAAAACCGTTTAAAGATTTTAAAAAAATTTTTCAATTGGGGAAAAAAAAAATTTCAAATTCCAAAAATTTTTTGGAAAAAGCGTGAAAAAAAAAAAAACCAAAAATTTTGAGAAAAAACTTTTTGTTTTTTTTGGGGGGGAAAAAAAAATTTTCATTTTTTTAATTTTACTTTTTACTATTTTATTAATTCTATTTATTTATTTAATGGTTTTTGCCTTGGTTGGACTTTTAAAAAAAAAATTTTGAAAAGTTATTTTCAAGGCTTCCGGTTTTTAAAAAAAAAAAAAAAAAAAAAAAAAAAAAAAAAAGGGCCAAATCGGTTAATAATTTTTTTAATTCGATTGAATTTTTTTTTTTACCTTTGTTTTACCATAAAAACTTTTTTGATTTTCCTGTATAAATTTGGAAAATTTTTGAAAAAAAAAAAATAGATCCTCTTTTGTTCAAAGGTATCTCAAAAAAACTTTTTAATTAAACTTTTACCTTTTTGGTTTAAAGGGAAAAGGTTTAATTGGACATTTTGAATTTGAAAAAAAAAAAAAATTAAAAAAGGTTTCATAAAACAAAAAAAAAAAAAAAAAAAAAGGAAAAAAAAAAAAATTGGTTAAATTGGGAGCAATTTTTTTTTGTTCTTAATATTAATTTTTTTTTTACCAAAAAAAATCAAAAAAAAAAAAATTTTTGGGGCGAAAATTTCCCTTTTAACCGGAGAAAAAAAAAAGAAAAAGCAAAGAAAAAAAAACCTAAAAAAAAAATAAAAAAAAAGAAAAAAAAAAAAAACTCCATTTCAGGGAAAAACCAAGGGAAAAAAAAAATTGCCAATTCGGGAAATTTTTTTGGGATGGAAAAAAATCTTCGATTTTTTTTTTGGAAAAAAAAAAAAAAAAAAAAAAATACCAAATTTTAAACATCAAATTTGAAAAAAGAAAAGTTAAAAAAAAACTCGATTTTTAAGTTTAGTTGGGAAACCCCCTTTTTTTCTTTCTTTTCTTTCTTAATAAAAAGAATAAAGAAAAAAGCGAAAGAAAAAAAAATAAAAAAAGGAAAAAAAAACGGAAAAAGTTCGTTCCCTTTTAATTGGAAAAAAAAAAAAAATCGGAAAAAAAGAAAAAAATTGTCCCCGCTTAAGGGGGACGTCAAAGAAAAAAAAACCTGGTTATGAAAAAAAAAAAAAAAAAGGGAAAAAAAAAAAAAGGGGGCTGGGGAAATCTATTTTAAACAAAAATTGATTTTTTCTTTTTTCACCAATTTTTTTTTGAAAAAAACCGTTATTTTGCGTTCAAAAAAAAAAAAAAAAAGGCGGCAATGGTTTTTTTTTTAAACGGGGTTTTTTTCCTAGGGGAAAAAAAAAACCAATTTTCCCCTTAATTTCAAAAACCGACTTTTATTCGCGAAAACGATTTCCTGTTTTTTAAGTTTTTCAAAGAAAAAAAGAAATTTGAATTAAGTTGAAGAAAAAATCGGCGAAATTCAAAATTGGGTTTTCGGTTCCTTTTTTGGGTATAAATCTTTAAAAAAATTAATCGAAGGGATGATTTTTTTTACCCAAAAAGGATTATTTTTTTTTTTTTTGTATAATAAAAAATTTTCTTTTCCGGGGGAAAAGATGTTTTTTTAAACTAATTTCTTGGGAGTAAAAAAAAAAAGGTGCTATTTTTTTTTTATTGATATTTTGGATTTTTTGCAAAAAAACTTGTGCGGGGCCAAAAAAAGGTGTTTCCAATTTTTAACCAAAATATTTTTTGCCCATTAGGAAAATTAAAAAAGGCCCGCTTTCAATGGGGAAATCTTTTAATTTCCTTTGGGCCGGGGGGGGGAAAAGCCCAAAAAAATTTACCAGGACGTTTTTTTTGCAGCATTTCCCTCCACCGCTTTGGCGGCCAAAATTGAAAGCGTTTTTTATTTTTGGACAAAAAAAAAAAAAAAAAAAAAAAAAAAAAAGGAAAGAACTTAATTTTTTTTTTTGCCTTCGTTATCATTTTTTTTGAATTTTATTATTGAATTGGTTCCAATTATTTAATAATTAATAAAAAAAAGTTTTTAAATTTTAATAAAGCAATTTGGGCACTTTTCGAATTTTCGATTAATTCCAAAAAATTTTTTTTTTTAAAATTGTTTTTTTCAAAAAACAAAAAAAAAACAAATTCGATTTTTTATGTTAATCCGGAGGAAAAGGGGGGAAAGGTTAAATTTTTGAACTCAAAAAAGGGTTTATTTTTTTTCCGATTTTTTCTCTTTAAATTCTATTCGGTAGTTCCAGTTCAGCGTTCCAACCAAAAAAAAACCCCTTTTTTTTTGTTTTTTCCATTTTTTTTGGCCCAAAAAGGGGGTTTTTTTTTTTTTAAACTTTTAAAAAAAAAAAAGAAATATTGTAAAAAAGTTCCACGATTTTTTTTTTTTTTTTCATTTTTAAAAAAATTTTTTTGACCGGAATCAAAAAAAAAAAAAAAAAAAGAAAAAAACTTTTGGGATTTTTTTGCTAAGGAGGAACCAAAAAAAAAAAAAAAAAAAAAATTTTTTTTCATAAATAAAAAAAGGAAACTAATTTTTAATTAAAAAAAAAAAGCAACGGGAGCCATTCATTTTTTTTTAATATTTTTTTTTTCAACTTTCTTCCCTTGAAAAAAAAGGGAAGGGGTGGCAAAAATTTTGATCCATTTTTTTTTACCCAAATTTTTTTTTTTTCTGGTTTTTTCTGATAAAAAAAAGAATTCTTTTTTTTTTTTTCTCTTTTTTTCTTTCAAAAAATGGAAAAGGGAAAAGGGTCAGGGGGTTCCATTTTTATTTTGTAAAAAGAAAAGCCGGTATAATTTTTGCAATTTTTTTTACCCCAAAAAAAAGATTTGGCCTGTACGGTTTTTGTTTCAAAAAAATTTTCTAATCGTTTGTCTTTCGCTTTTTTTTCATTGCCGAAGCTAGAAAAGGAAAAAAAAAAACATTTTTTGTTAAATTTATCCAATCAGGGTTAAAATGGAATCCAAAATTCAAACCTATTAGGGACTTTATTTTTTCTTTTTTTTTGAAGAGTTTCATTTTTGCAGGAAAAGAAAAAAAAAAACTTTTCTTCTTTTGGGGAAAAAAATGGAAAAAAAAAAAGGAGAAGCGTTGGGAAAAAAAAACTTTGCGTGAAAAAAAAACGCAAAAATCCGGCAAAAAAGAAAAGAATTTTATGCACAAAAAAAAAAAAAGGGAAAAAAAAAACCCGGGGCAACCCTTACCTCCGATCCATAAATTTTTTTTTCCCGGAAAAGACATGGACAAGGAAAGGGACGGTTTTTCTTTTTTCAAAAAAAAGGCCAAAAAAAAAGGGGAACAAAAAGCCCGGAAATTTAATGGGGAAAATTATTGATTGAAATATTTTAAAGAAAAAGAAGTTTTCTTCAAGATTGATTTGGAAAGGATTTCTTTTTAAAAAAAGGGGTTTGGATTCTTTTGTAAGGGATTTTGTTAATTTTCATAATTTGGATTTTTTCGTTTCAAAAAATTATTTGTGATTTTAGGATTTTTTGGAATCTTTCCGATTGGGGAATAATTACCCAAAACTTTCTTATTTTTAAAATTGGGAAATAAGAAAAAAAAAAGGAATTCCATTTCCATCCAAGTCGGGTTAGGAATTTCAATCTTAAAAAAAACCAAAAAAGATAACCATTAATTATTATGTATAAACAAATTTTTCAAAAACAATTGCCCAAAAAAAACTATTTAAAACAAAAACCTTTATTTTTTAGAAAAATCCAAGAACAGCCAAAAAAATTTTTCCAAGGAAACAAAGGAAAATGGTTTTTCAACGAAAAATTCCCCCCGCTTTTCTTCGGGGGGGATGTTTTCCTTTTCAGCGTCGAGGAAAACAATGGTAACTAGGGTGTTTATTGTGCGGACTCGTTTAAAAGATTTTAATCAAAGCTTGCACAATAACAAAAAGGAAAAAAAAAAAAAAAAAAAAAAAAAAAAGAAACTTTTCCAAAGTAAAAAATTTTTTCAAATGGTCAGTTAATCTAGACAGTGAATGGGATAGAATGGAAGGAAGGAACTCCACTCATTATTAAACTCTATCATACTCCCTCTATTGGTGTATAAAGTTTATGGTGTTCCATTGGTGCAAATCCAATATACCTCAATTGAAGATGAGAATAAATTCTTCCATTGGTAGCAAATGGTTATCCATTAAGCGGAGGAAATCCTATTTAAAAAACATAACAATTAGGCTCCCACTCTTGGCTAAAGAACGGACTAACAGGGCCAGCTACCCCAGCTAACTTTCATACTTAAATACCGTTACTTTATAAGTAGATCTCGTTGTGAAAGACCTATTTACTGGAGAATTCATGGGTAGAGCCCAAAGAATGTGGAACTATACAAGTTCCCCAATAACGTTGATTAGTTGATTAAAATGAATGAAAGGCTCCGGTGTATGAGAAACCCTCACCGTTTCAGAAGTAACCATAGAAACGAAGGAACCCCACTATTCCTTTATCTAGTTCTTTTTTTTATTTACTCTATTTTTTTTTTGATACATAGGAAAATAAAATTTTATGTCTTTCTTTATTTTGTTTCGTGGTAAAATACCTAAACAAAAAAAAGAAAAAATCGTGGTTGGGAAGGTTATAGTAGCAAAAGCCATTGGAATTTTTATTTTATACATTGGAGAAAATCCGTTTTGTTAGTATAGTAATAGAAGACAGAGTAAATAAAAGAATAGCTGAAAGAAAGAAAAAATGAGTTATTCGAAAAAGTTTCATTTATTCCATGACCAGAATTAAAACGGGGATATATAGCTCGGAGACGCCCGAACAAAAATGCATTTCTTTGCATCAAGTTTTCGAGGGGCTCATTCAAGGCTTACTCGAACTATGACTCAACAGGAAAAAAGAGCTTTGGTTTCAGCTCATCGGGATAGGGATAGGCAAAAGAGAGATTTTCGTCGGTTGTGGATCACTCGGATAAACGCAGGTAATTCGCGAAAGAGGAGTATCCTATAGTTATAGTAAATTCATACACGATCTGTACAAGAAACCAATTGCTTCTTAACCGTAAAATACTTGCGCAAATAGCTATATCAAATAGGAAATGTTTGATATGATTTCGAACGAGATCGTATAAATAAAAAAAGTAGATTGTAAAGAATCCAACGGAATATTTCAATGGAGTTCCGGGAGAATGAACTCCGGGAAGGTAGAGTAGAAATTACGATGATCAAAATATGATAAAATAGTAAAACACGTTCAATCCAAAAAATTTCTGATTCATTTTTTCTTATGACACGATAATCAAATATAGGATTCACGGGATTTTTCGAGCAAAAACACCAATCCGCATTTGAGTTCGGATTGGAATTATGATTCAAGTGAAGTAAGCCTATTTCTTTTTTTATTTATTGGAATTTTTCTTTCTTTTGATCTTTATTTTGAGTTCTAGCTTTCAAAGCATTAGTTCTAGCGGTCGACTCGCTTATTTGAAATCCTTTCCTTTTAAAGGGTAAAACAAAGATAAATACGAGCTTGTTTTATCGCAAGAGTAATTAATCGTTGTTGTTTCAAGGTCAATCTATTCACTCCGTCTAGATAATATTTTTCCTTGTTCACTAATAAATCGGCTAATTAAGCTCATGTTTCATATAATCAATTCGATCCCCCGATTGAATCGGGGGCAAACGCCTACGAAAAGATCGCTTGGATTTAAAGAAAGGTCGCTTGGATTTATCCATAGTTTTGTTTAGTTTATTCCCTATCCGAATATCTTATTTTCGTATTTATATA